>CANUEY010523636.1:0-11590 GCA_948099555.1 Croton setiger
TATATATATATATTCAAAATTTTAAATCTTTTGAGTATTTTTTCAAGATGAAATTGTATGTATTGGGATCTTTATATAAAGAGGAAAGTAGAGAAGTAGAGATCCTCCATGGCCATATATAATTAGTGAAAGAAAAAGAAATAAATGAATAATAATTTAGTATTCATTTATTTTGACAAATCTAAGTGATTTATTATCAAATAATAATATTTAGCTATCAATCATGATCAAAATTAAAAAAATTCGACCAAAAATTATTATTAAATATTAATATTATATTCCTTCTATATTATTTATATAAAAATAAATAAATTTTGCACACAAATGAAGGAAAATGAATTTTTTTTTTCTATATGGTTTAGAATTATTCTGAATATTTATCCAAATGCAAAATTATTCATATAAATAATACCCAATTTGACAATATTTGTATATTAATCATTGACTGGGAGCACTATTATAAGTAAAAAAAAGGGTTAGTTTCAACTAATTTTCTTATAAAATTACTGAAGCTGAAAATTACATGCTAACAGTCTAATAATACACATTTAAATATTTAAATATTTAGTTTCAACTATATATTTTGATCCCATGCATTCTTATATTGGGTGTGTGCGGCATGCTTTCTAGCATCACGTATTTTTAAAAAAATTAATAATATAAAATCAAAATTTTCAAACTGGAAATTGATTAGGTAGTCACGGGTCGGACCAGTTCCAGGCCTCAGCCCGCCGGCCACGGGTTGAGAAGGGAATGAATCTGAATCGGCCCGCTAAACCGCCGAGCCGGTGAACCGCCGGTTAATCAGCGGTTCCATGGCGGACTAGTTAACTGGCGGGCCGTAGACGATTCGGCCAGTTATTTTATTTTAATTTAAAAAAATAAAAAAAAGTTAACCGGTGGTTCAAAAGTACGGTTCGTCAACGATTCCGATTCAATACGGTTCACGGTTCGAAAATAGTTTGAACCTTAACCGGCTTGTCCTTCTAACAATTTCGGTTACGATTCGAACGATTCCGGTTTGACGGACCCGTGGCAATGTCTACGAATATATTATAGAAATTGATAATTATTTGAAAAATTAAAAAATAAAACAATTTGTCTTCTTTATAAGCGAGCATCGACTTCATATTTTCAACCATTCTTTCTTTCTTTCTTTCTTCAACAAAAAGATATGGAGAAAAATCAAGAAAAACCTCATGCAATAATAGTGCCTTTTCCTATGCAAGGGCACATAATCCCCTCTGTTAATTTAGCCCTAAACCTAGCATCAAAAGGCTTCATCATAACCTTCATAAACACAGAATCATCCCATAACCAAATAACCAAAGCTTCGAAAAATCATGAACACACCGATATTTTTGAGCAAGCAAGAACACAAATGGGTTTCGATATTCGTTATGAAACTGTAAGTGATGGGTTCCCTTTAGAGTTTGATAGATCTACTAATCCCCAACTGTTCTTCGAAGAATTAGCTCATCTTTTTCCACCTCTTATTGATGATTTGATCGGAAAATTAGTTCAAAATACCCAACCCAAAATTAGTTGCTTAATTGCAGATACTTTCTTTGTATGGTCATCAATGGTGGCTAACAAGTATAAGCTTGTTAATGTTTCATTTTGGACTCAAAGAGCTTTGGTTTTTACTCTCTACTATCATTGTGATTTTCTCCATATCAATGGCCATTATGGGTCGTCTTCTTCTTCCATATCAGGATTGGAAGCTAATGACCTAACAGATTTGCCATCATTCTTCAAAGAAATAAAAACTACAAGTGTGGGGAAAATTGTATACCAGGCATTTGAAGATGTGAAAAAAGCAGATTTTATAATTTGCAATACAATACAAGAGCTTGAGCCCAAAGTAACCTTAGCCCTAAATGAAGCCCAACTCTTTTATTCAATTGGCCCAACCTTTGCTCTTAATGGATTAACCCAAACTACCACTATGGCTATACCCACTAGCTTATGGTCCGAGTCAGATTGCACCCAATGGCTCAATTCCAAGCCTCCTGGGTCAGTATTATATGTCTCATTTGGTAGCCTAGTCCAATGTAATAAAGAGGATATTATAGAAATAGCCCATGGGCTTTTGCTTAGTAAAGTAAGTTTTATTTGGGTGCTTCGTAGAAATAATCTAAGTTCTGATAGTGAAATCTTACCCGTTGCATTTGAAGATCAAATCAAAGATAAGGGGTTGATTGTGCCATGGTGTAATCAAAATTCTGTGATTTCAAATCCGACCGTTGGTGGATTTTTAACACACTGTGGGTGGAATTCTGTGTTGGAGAGTGTAGGGTATGGTGTGCCCATGTTGTGTTATCCTGTATATGTTGATCAAATCATTAATAGAAAATTAGTGGTTGATGATTTGAAGATTGGGCTCAATTTGTGTGATAAAAAGGAGATGAAAAGAGATGAAATTGCAGAAAAGATCAACCGTTTGATGGGTGGAAAATCAGCCATTGATTTGAGGGACAACATCAGACAAGTCAAACAGAAATTGAAGAATGCAGTATCTATCGTTGGATCGTCGGAGAATAACTTCAATAAATTTATAGGCGATGTTCAGGTCAAAATTACAAATATGGCAAAATGAGAAGAAATAATTTATTTTTCAAATTATTATCTTCATTATGTGTAATCTTTTGTAGAATATAGAGGTGGCCATGGCCGGGTTGGCCTGCTGGGCCTATCTGGCTCGGCCGGTGGAAAATCGGTCCGGCCCGTCCTCGAATCGGAACCGTTCGGTCGTGAGCCGGTTCAGATTCAACGAAATTTCGAACCGTAACCGTTATAAACCGTGAACCGTTTTCGAATTGCCGGTTAATCGTCTCCGAACCGCCGGTTAACCGTCCCGAATCGCCGGTTAACCGCTTTCGAACCACCGGTTAACCGACTCGCCGACGAACCGACGGTTTAACGGGCCGGTTACGGTTTAGCCCACTTCAAACCGTGGGCCGGAACCGGCCCGGCTTGACGCGTGGCCACCTCTAGTAGAATAAAATTACTTTGAAAATGGAAAGAGACCTTAAAATCATAACAAAAAGAGATGATATCATGGTGTTAGAGTTGGACACATAAAGAAGACAAATAGATAAAGCCATTTAAGCCACTATCTCTTTGTATTTCCCTTCTCTAGCCTCAAACTTTATTATTATTCAAATATATTTACATTTTCTAGGCTATTTTTTTTATTTTATTTCACATAAAAAAACAACAAAAAAAGCCAAATTTTTTGTATCCGGCAAAGCATCTTAGAAAAATTAAGGCAACTTATAAGGCTATTTCGATTCTAAACAAATAACCTTACAACCTTTTTTGAATTAGTGAAAGGGTAATTTGAAATTATTATATTAAAAATGCCTCTTATTATACCTTTTAATTAAGTTAATTATATTTACCAAACATACCATAAAAGACAGAGGGATCAATGGAATAGGTTAAAAGCAAGAAGAAAAAAGTATATACATAAGTATATTTTATATACATTACTCTCCACAATTAGAAACCCCAAAAACCTTCAAACTCAAACCTCTTTGTCTTCTTCATCACAATTATATTTTCTTCACCAGAAAAAACCCTAAACTATGGAAAACAAAGAAGAAATGTCACCAGGAAGCTCCATGCATGGAGTTTCAGCAAAAGAACAAACTTTTTCATTTGCAGTAACAAATCCAGAAATCCCAACTGACCCAACAGCCAAATTCTCGTTACCAGTCGATTCCGAACACAAAGCCAAAATCTTTAATCTTTTTTCTTTAGCAAATCCACACATGACAACTTTCCATCTTTCTTGGATTTCATTCTTCACTTGTTTCGTTTCAACTTTCGCAGCCGCACCATTAGTTCCCATAATAAGAGACAACCTTAACTTAACCAAAAAAGACATCGGAAATGCCGGAATTGCTTCAGTTTCTGGCAGCATTTTTTCTCGGCTAGTAATGGGTGCAGCTTGTGACTTATTAGGTCCACGTTATGCATGTGCTTTTCTTATAATGCTTTCAGCTCCGACCGTTTTTTGTATGGGTTTGGTTTCTTCTGCGGGTGGGTACGTAGCGGTTCGATTTATGATTGGTTTTTCTTTAGCAACTTTTGTTTCTTGTCAATATTGGATGAGTTGTATGTTTAATGGGAAAATTATCGGACTTGTTAATGGTACGGCGGCCGGATGGGGGAATATGGGCGGTGGAGCTACTCAATTGCTTATGCCTTTGCTTTATGAGATTATTAGAAGATGTGGTGCTACTCCTTTTACTGCTTGGAGAATTGCATTTTTTATTCCTGGTGGGTTACATGTTATTATGGGGATTCTTGTTTTGAGTTTAGGTCAAGATTTACCTGATGGGAATTTAGGTTCTTTGCAAAAGAAAGGAGATGTTCATCAAGATAAGTTCTCTAAGGTTAGTCTATATATATATATATATATATATATATATATATATATATATATATATATTATTTATAAATAGTATATATTATTTATTTATTTATTTATTTTTGCAGGTCCTTTGGTATGCAATAACAAATTACAGAACTTGGATATTTTTTCTTCTCTATGGCATGTCACTTGGAGTGGAACTCACCACTGATAATGTTATTGCAGAATATTTTTTCGATAGGTATAATCTATAATCCTCAATAATAGTAATAGTAGAAACGGTAATTTGAAAGTTTTTGACTTCAAGAACTCTATTATAGGTTTAATCTCAAGCTTCGAACAGCCGGCACAATAGCTGCCACCTTTGGAATGGCAAACATATTTGCCCGTCCGATGGGTGGCCTATTGTCCGACTTGGCCGCCCGTCGTTTCGGAATGCGTGGCCGCCTTTGGAATCTTTACATTCTCCAAACACTGGGAGGAATATTCTGCATATGTCTAGGTCGAGCCAGCTCACTCCCTCTCTCCGTTCTTTTCATGATTCTCTTCTCTATAGGTGCTCAAGCTGCCTGCGGCGCCACTTTCGGCATAATCCCATTCATTTCTCGCCGGTCTTTAGGCATCATCTCCGGCCTAACCGGTGCTGGAGGCAATTTCGGGTCGGGTTTAACCCAGCTTTTGTTTTTCACAAGTTCAAGATTTTCTACAGCAACCGGATTGTCACTTATGGGGATTATGATCGTGGCTTGTACTTTACCGGTGACTCTAATCCATTTTCCTCAATGGGGGAGCATGTTTTTTCCGGCGACTAAAAATTCCGAGAAAGGTAACGAAGAGTATTATTATGGATCGGAGTGGAATGAAGAAGAGAAACAGAAAGGGTTGCATCAAGGAAGTCTTAAGTTTGCAGAGAATAGTCGGTCGGAGAGAGGACGACGTGTCGTTTCTGTGGAAACGACGTCACCTCTAACGTATGATATGAGGAACAGAATAAACGGATGAGGTCCATGAAGAAATTAATGGTTGTAATAAGCCCAATGATAATGTTTTAGTTTAGTTTTTGTAAAGGCCCAAATAAGTCTAGATAATGGATTGGTTTGAAAATCCGAAAGCCCATATAAATTTGGTTGTTCTCCGTTCAAATATAATTTTTTTTTGACCGATCCGTTCAAATATAAAAAGACAGAAAATTCTTTAAGATTTCATCACTATATTCTGACTAAAATTATGATTATATCACTATATTCTGGCGGGTTCCGGTTCCGGTTCAAGGGGTGGAATTGGAACCGGCCCGCTGAACTGTCGGGCCGGTGAACCGGCAGTTCGCGGTTAACCGCCGGTTTGGTGGTGGACCGGTTAACCGGCGGTTTGGAGAGGCGGAACCAGCAATTCAAGTCCGGTTAACCGGCGTTCAAGTCTGATTCATGGTTTTCCATAGTTCCGGTTTCAAAATTCTTTGAACCTGAACCGGCTCGTCCTCCGACTGGTAGCCGGTTCAAGTTACGGTTCCGGCAGTTACTGTTTTTCGACGGACCAGGCCGGTTCAGCAACGCCGGCCGGGCCGAACCGGTCTACTTGACAGTAATGATGAATGCATTAAATTCAAAATAACCCACCCGTGTGCAATGGTGCAAAATTATTATAGTAGCTAGTTAGCTACATGAGATACTCAAGTACTTAAATTGAAGAGCCGTACAGAAGAAATTGGTAAAATTTCTGCAAGAAAAAGTAAAAATGGAAACATAAATTAAGATAAGAAAAAGATGGCGACCCATCGATTAAAAGCTTTCCTGAGACCCAAATTTCACTTAAAAATAAAACTTTGCTGCCCTTGCACATGGCAGGGTCCCATACTTATAGGGCATCTGACTTCCCTTTTGTAATAAAATTTGTACTACAAACACTTATCATTTCCATTTTTAATAATATGTATCGTAACCCTAGTTTATTACGAAACACGTACATTAACTAATAAGCGTTGTTTTAATTTAAATAAAAATTTCGAGTTTGAGTATTGAGAATGTAGTTATGTGAAAATTCGATATACGAAGACCTTTTCCATCTATAATAGTCATGTCCGGATCAAATACGAACTAGTTGACGTCGGTGGTTTAATTGGTATTTAGAAACCGGATAATCAAATATAAAAAAGAAAAATATTAACCCTAATTTTAATACTATATCCATATATGCAAAAATGTGACATAATACTACAAATGCATGCATATTTGATACCCACATGCCTCCTTTGGTTGATGATGAGACAAGAAGATGCCTCCAATCCAACACAATTTCTTGGTTCCAAGTTGATTTGTTGGATTTTTTCTTTCCTTTTTTTTAATAAATTAATGTAATTAGTAAAGTTAATTCTTTTAATAATGTATTAATCAAATAATTAGAACTTTATGTTTAATCTAAATCAAGAAGATACCAAATTACAAAGAGCTATGAAATGGCAAATCAACAACTAATCATATGTACTAATAATGATTACTAGATATTCTTTAAACTCTACTAAAAGTTTGGTTGGCTATAATAAGAAAAAATTCTAATCTCTAAAGCTCTTTTCTCTAATAAACCCTTCAATGAACTTGAAATTACCTTTTTGCCCATCAATAAGTAAAAGCCAATATTCATACTATACAAGCTTCTATTTGTTCATCACCTTATTCTTTGAAATGTTTGCACTTTTTAGGTCAATTCAATAGAATTTCTCCTATTAATGATAAGAAAAATGGCACTCAACATTGGGTCAACTATATGTAAAAGCAAGCACACAAGTTGTTCTTTGCCATATAGCATATGAAATTTCAATTTAATCCATGAAAATACAAATACCCAAAAGAAAATTTCTTAGATTTGATCCAAATATTTTATAAAATTTCAATTTTTTATCCTTAAAACATTGTTTCCTTCATTTTTGCCCCTCAAACTTTAAAAAATTAAATAAAATTCTGCGTTTCAAAACATTTGACTCCGTCGTATAAAATTGTATGCTAACATATAAAATTTGATACTTTATAAGTTAATTATACATTTCAAATTCTTTTATATATCTAATAAGTGACAAAATAATTAATTTTTACATGGATCAATATTTTAATTATGTATCTATTATTATTGTATTCATCTCATATATTAGTAAAAAAAAAAAAATCATATCATATAAGCATAAATTTCTTGAAATGGAATTAATTCTAATATTTTATTCATAATCATATTATACATATAATTATTAAATTAAAACATAAACTATGCTAATTTTTTTTTTATTTTTCCATTTTTTAGAGAAATTATAATTAAAGATTTTGAAGATTGAGATTGATTTTAATTTCAGAAGTTATATAAAAAAAGCAATCTTCTTATAGATGTACATAAAAGGATGATGGTAGAAAAAGTATATAATAAAATTAAATATATTGTAACATGGGATGGGTCCCTAATAGAATTTCTAATATTTTGAAGGTGTAAATGGCAGAAACATTTGGTCCATACTGTGTTTTCTTATGCTGCACCATTCTTCCCTGACAGCTGGTGGGTTACCTATGGCTATCCATACCTAATGCCAATATATACAAAACCTCTAAATTAACCCTCTAAATCTCTATTTATTACCTCAATAACTATATTCTCTCTTTTCTAACTGCAAATATTTTTAACTGCATCAATTCATATCTCGTAAATGCTAGGGGAGAGCAAATTTCGGTAATTACCAAACCGAATCAATTGTGTAACCGAAAATCGATAACGATAATTTACCGATCAGTAATCGGTAATAACTTTCAGTATTCGGTAGTGGTTTCGGTAGGGGATCTGAAATTATTGGTAAAAAAAATTACCGTATTACCGAAAAAATTACCGAATTTGGACTTCTCAAAACTACGTCATATATATATATATATATATATATATATATATATATATATATATATAATTCAGTGATCGGTAATTACCGATCACCATTCTAAAATTACAATGGTTTTTCACATATTCGGTAATTAGTAAATTACCGTCGGTAATCGGTAATGAGACAAAAAAATTTTGGTTACCGACATCAATCGGTATCGGTAATGATAGTGGTAAAAAACTTATTGGTTAACCGATTACCGACCGTTCGTTAACGGTAGCGATTACCTCGTAAACACGATAAAACATAATTTCAAAACCCAAAAACTCCCTTCTATTTCTTTTAATTTTGATGTCATTGCTACACTACTTTTACATTAAATTTCCATATTTATTAGTCAAACTATAGATGTCTCTAATTGAATGTATTAAACCTAACCCTACTTGTACTTATCCGCCCACATACCATACCTTTACATAAATCATCATTTTAATCTTTTATTTTGATTAGATTAAGCTTAATCCTACTTATACTGGATCGACCCTTTTTCCATGAACAAAGGCAGATTCGCCTTTGCACTTTATAAATACACACAAAACCTCACATTTCTGCACTTTATATATATATTCTGCTTTCTCTCTCTTCTCTCTCTCTCTCTACATATATATACTGTTTCTTACTTGCAGTACTGACTGTGTAGTAACATCATCAGATATACATAAAGCTCAGTTCTTGGCTTTGTATATATCAATGGCTGACAAGGAAATAAGAAACTCCAGCTTTAATAAACCGCACGTGTGCGAACCTTGCAGATCATTTGGGCAGAAATGTAGCCATTTGGTGAAGAAGCAGCGAGCCAAATTCTATATTCTTCGTCGATGCATTGCTTTGCTTATTTGCTGGCACGAGCGCGAGCTTGCGGATCCTTGAAACTCAGTTTTTATATATATGAGACTGTAATTATTATATTTTATTATATTAGAAATCTTTGTTTTTAATTTTGTGTTTAATTAATTATCTTGAATTATGGTTTGTTAATATGGATTTTAATCTAGTTTTTATTAGATCTCTATCAATTTGTTAAGATTATTGAATTTAATTGCTCATATTTTTCTTTATTTTAGTTTTTTCTTGATTTTTTGGTGATGGTTTTTAGCATTTGTTTGGATCCATGGAAAATAATAATTAAGAAAAGAAAGGAAAGAAAAAGAAGAGAAAATGAGAGAATTTTTAACTACATTTTCCCTAACTTCTTTGAAATAATTTCTTTTCTTTTCTTCCAAACAAAGGGTTACTTATTTAAGCCGGGAAATGACCGGACGATGGAGATTTTGAAGAGGAATTCCGGTTACTAGCAAGATTCTTAAGGTAGGTTTTAATTTTTCTTTATTTAGTACTTAATTAATGATAATTAAATATTAGCATTTTCCGTATTTTTTACAGTTCTTGACATGAAATAATTGTCATTTCGTTGTCAGAAAATGGAGGAAAAAATAGATTTTTCACTTTCTGTTTTTTCCATTTTCTCCTTCAAATTAATTTTTCTCTCAAAATAATCTGTAATTTTATTTTTTATAATTTTTAATATTTTATACACAATTAAAAAATAAAAAATTATAACCTTAAATGTTGATGTAAATATTTCAGCATATTTATCCATAATTAAAGGTCAAATATTTGATCTCTGCTTTAAATATAAAGCAAACTCTAGAATTAAATTTTATAAAATTTGATAAAAATATTATTTAATAATTATTTATTTATTAAAATTTGTATTGTACCAACTAATATTGTAAACGCACGACTCCAACATATTTTACAAATTTCAAACTCTTTAATTAATTTTGAAAACTAAATGAGTACTTCCGGAGAAAAAGAAAGGAGCTGAAAAAAAAAACCTAATTTATAAAGGAAGCAGTAACGTAATATAATAAGGTGTGATTTAGTTTTTTGGTTAACTAAAATTTTTCAAAATACTAACCGAAAATTTCGATTAACTGAATAAAAAAATTGAAAAATAAAAAATGTTAAAAAATTCGATTAACCGAACCGATATTTTTTCGATTTTTCGGTTCGGTTTCGATAAAAACCAATATCTGCTCACACGTATTTGAAAATATAAATTTGTCCTTCTTATTCCATACTAAACATAAACCCCTATTTGTCTAATCTTTTTTGGTAAAATTAATTAATTAATTTATTAGATAAACATTTTGTGCACCAAATGTTATACGATGAGAGTGTATATAATTATTAACTCATACTTTAACAATTTGGAAAGTAATTATTAGCCAAATAATAATTTTTAATATGAATAATTATAAATTTTCAAATAATAATTTTATAGATAGAAGAAACATGAACAATTAATACAATTGCTCCCTACCCTCCAAATTCTATAAATGATTTGCTATTTCACACAATCTAATAACTAGCCCTTCATGTTAAGGGAACATCAGACAAGATAAAAGCAAATACCTAATAATTTAATTTATTATTTTGTCAATATATAAATATATATAAATTTTAAGTTTTCATTTTTGTATATGATTATGTAATCCATAGAACCTACCATTTTTTTGGATTAGTGTTTCTCTTTGTGCAACAAAATATTAATGGTTGGGATCAAATGTAATTTTATTTTAATTTTACTTAGTTATAATTTTATGAAAAATAACGTTATTCAAATAAAATAATCTCATAAAATTAGACTGAAAATCTTACTTTTATTTCAATTTTATTATTATTATTATTATTATTATTATTATTATTATTATTATTATTATTATTATTATTATTATTATTATTATTATTATTATTATTATTATTATTATTATTATTATTATTATTATTAATTCCTTGAATTTCAGCCTCTTATAACATTAAAATATTATAAACAATAGACAAAACTAATAAATTATCAAATTCTCCGATAATTAAATTCTAATAAAATAACTTATTTTAGCAAATAACCCAAAGTAAATTTTAAAGTAATATCCAAAATGATCCAAATTTGGGTACATATAAACAAACACTAGCTAGTTTGGATCCGTAATTAAGTCAAAATAAGAAGGCTTAATTGGATAAAAAAGCACATGCAATTATATAATTGAGTCACTTATAGTTATATATATATATATATATATATATATATATATATATATATATATATATATATATATATATATATATATATTATTTTTATTTGAAATATATATTAAAAGAGTGATGGAGGTGTGGTGTTGTAGAAAATAAGAAAAAACAAGGATGTCAAACAATTCAAACGAATTACACACAGTAGATACGATATGCAACTCCATGGTGGACTAAGTTCTCGACTGATGACCCAAATGCGGAATGGA
>CANUEY010523744.1:0-15073 GCA_948099555.1 Croton setiger
AGTGCCTTTAAAATAAAAAAATGGAGTCATTTTTAAAATAAATTCTTTTTTTTAATTTTTCCCGAATTTTCGGGTGGCGACTCTTTTTCTTTTAAAATAATTTTTAAGACCGACTAGTTTCGGCACTTCCCTTAAAAAAAAATCTTTTAAAACACAAAATGTTTTTTTTTTTTTTAATCATCAACACTTGTTCAATTGTTTCATGCATCCAGAGTGTGTTCATATGTATACAAATCCATTTCATGTTCATTATGCTTCTGGATCAAAAGGAATATGAACTGGTTTTCAGATCAGAAGTAAACAGGCATTTTAAGTTCATTTTTAACCTGCATGAATTTGTTTCATATTCTGGATTTTAATGGATGAACAGTCTGTCAAGTAGCATTTCGTTTCTGGATTCCACAAATTGCAATGAATGTATTGGCACCTCACTGTCATATCATGTATGTCTATGTAGCTCCATAATTATGCCATGAATAACTACATCATATAATAAGTTCAGATCTATTTTTTCATCATCAGAATATATGATTCTCTACATATTTGATAGATTCAAGTTAAATCAGGATTACTTATTCATGGGGAATGCATATTCTGTTTTGTTTGGCTAATATTCTGTTTTGATAGGTTTTAGTGTTTCTGTTTATATGAAGGTCATGATTTAGGCAGGTTTTATGTTTAACTTATTCTGCAAACTGGTTTAAACCTTCTTCTACATGCATTTTTGTTATGATCTAGAAATCAAGTTGCATATTGTAATATGAACATCCTGATTTGTTTTGATAAAGTTGCACTCATTTTTACTGCAATCACATTTGTGCAGAATCTGTTTGTTCTAAGGCAGAATGCCTTTGTTGAACCTAAATTTATGTAGCCTAGCATTCATCCTTTAGGATTTTAGGTTTAACAATATATATCCAATCTGTTTTGTTTTGAACTGTTTGATGTGCTGATAATAGGGAATGGGTCTGTATTGGTAAATGAATAATGCAGAAGGGTGAAATGTGCATAAGGACAGTTTGGGAATTAAAATAAACCTAAGGGGCAGTTTAGTCATTTCTTCATAACTTGAGTACTAAAATTGGAAATTTTGATGTACTATGTTATTTTTCCTTGCTGGAATTGAATGATATATTTGTTTGGCATGATGTATGTGGATTAAATGACATGAATGAATGTATTTGTTTTTTAGGGGTATTCTGGTAATTTTTCAAAATTTTGGGGGCGAAAACGTAATTTTCCAAATCTTACCCTTTTGATGTGTTTTGCATGATTGAATGGATGTTGGTTTTATTTGGCTTATTTTTGAATTGAATGGATGAATTTTCTTTATTTTGGACCTAATTGTAGTTTTTCTTATTTTAAGGACCATTTTGTAATTTTCCTTTTTGACGTTTGTTTTAGTTAATTTTGGGTTTTGGGTTTAATTTGGGTTGATTAAGGGTAAAATGTAATTAATAGGAAATCGGTTTGTAATTAGTTATTTAGGTTTTTAATTTCCGCAATTTATTTTCCGCAATTTTAAATCGCTTTCTCGTTGTGTTTGCGCGAACATTAGTTTTCACCGTTTAAGAACATCGATGAGCATTTTTCAAAAACAATAATTGAATTGACTTAAATTTGGAAAACGGTTTTGGTTTAAGAGGCCGGTTTTTAAACCAGGCGTTAGTCGAAATGTAATTTCGGCTAACGTACCCAACCCTCTTACCCAAATCTTTGGTTCGACCACTGCTTTATCCATAATAAAAAACGGAGTCAACTTTACTTTTTTCAAAATTAATTTGGTTTTTTTAAAACCAGTATCCCGACGGGTGGCGACTCTAAAAACAAATTTTAAGACCGACAAGTTCGGCAACCATCCAAAATGTTTTGTCATTTCTTTTTCAAAATAAATTTATTTTTCGGTTTTTCTTAAAATCGAAAAAGTCCGAAGTCGGGATGTCATCAGGTTATTTCCTCCAAATCATCACCAGACAATATGATATCATCCACATAGACCAATAAAGCAGTGAAATGACCTTCTTTCTTATTTGTGAATAATGAATAGTCTGAGTGAGATTGAGTGTAATCATGAGAGATTAGGAAAGCAGTGAGCTTGAAGAACCACTGTCTACTAGCTTGCTTTAGACCATAAAGACTTTTCTTCAATCTACAAACTTTTCCTTCTGGAATTTGCATTCCAGGTGGTGGCAGCATATAAACTTATTCATATAAATCTCCATGCAAAAAGGCATTGTTGACATCCAGTTGCTGTATGTGCCACTGTTTGATAGAAGCTAATGCTAACAACATTCTGATTGTTGTCATTTTAGCTACCGGGGAAAATGTCTCCAAGTAATCTAGCCCTTCAATTTGTGTATAGCCTTTTGCAACAAGTCTTGCCTTGTACCTTTCAATGCTGCCATCAGACTTTAATTTAATTTTATACACCCATTTGCACCCAACAGCTGACTTTCCTGGAGGTAAGTCAACAATTTGCCAAGTTTGATTATCCTCTAGAGCTTTCAATTCCAGATTCATAGCTTCTTGCCATTCAACACTCTTACTAGCTTCTTTATATGTTTTTGGTTCCTGCAGAGAGTTGATTTGAGAAATAAAATGATGGTAAGGAATAGAAACAGAATAATGATAACACATCACTGCTGAGAGAGGATGTTTAGTTGAACTGTTGATAACAGATGATGTTGTAAAGCTTTGACATATATAATCGTTCAAATAAGAAGGAGGATGTCTGGATCTGGCCAGTCTTTGTAGAGGAACTTCAGAATGTGCATTATCATTTGTTGTAGGATGAGAAATAGAAGACTGCATTTGTGATGCCATAAAATAGGGATTAACAGAATCTGAAGTATCAAAATGAGAAGGATGAACTGCTGCTGCTGGTGTTAGAACAGTAGGAGTCACAGAAGGAGAGTGTAAAAAGGGAAAATGTTGTTCATAAAATTGTACATTTCTAGAGATTAAAATTTCCCTCGAATGAAGATCCATTACTATATATCCTTTTGTTCCTGGTTTGAACCCCAAGAATACACATTTTTTAGCTCTGGGCTCAAGCTTGGTTCTATGTGCTTACTGTGTTGATGCAAAACATAGAGAACCAAAAACTTTAAGTGATGCATAATCTGGATGTTTGTGAAACATTTTGTAAAATGGTGTCTGATTGTCAATGACTGGTGAAGGGATTCTGTTGATAAGAAATAAAACATGTTCAACAGCATAATTCCAGAAGTCTTTAGGTACCCAGATTGAAAAAGAAGACTCCTGGCTACATTCATTATGTTTTGATGTTTTCTCTCAACAATTGAATTCTGTTCAGGTGTTTCTGGACAGCTGTTTGGTGTTCTATTCCATGTTTAGCATAAAACATGTTCAGTTTAAATTCCAAGCCATTATCAGTTCTAATCTTCTGAACTTTGGCTTGGTATTGAGTGTCAACATATTTAATGAAAGACTGAACTAACAGACTAACTTCTGATTTATTTTTAACTTTATAAACCCATACATACCTTGAAAAATCATCCACTACAGTTAAAAAGTATTTGTGACCAGCTATAGAAACTTGTGCTATGGGACCCCATATGTCCATGTAAACTAATTGAAAAGGAGTTGCTGAACTGGATTGACTAACTGGAAACATAGACCTTTTCTGTTTTGCCAAATGACAAATATCTCAAGGCTTGTCAATCTTATTACATTTGATTCCTGTATACAACTTTTGTAATTCATTCAGTCTGGAAATTGATAAATGCCCCAATCTGTAGTGCCATAAGTCTTCATTTGCAAAATCTTTATTATTTTGACTTTTGTGAGAAACAGAAGAAACTTGCATAACAGTCTTGACAAAAGGTTGGCTCTGGACAAGTTGATACACATACAGCCCTCCA
Organism: Croton setiger; assembly: GCA_948099555.1. Classification (NCBI taxonomy): domain Eukaryota; kingdom Viridiplantae; phylum Streptophyta; class Magnoliopsida; order Malpighiales; family Euphorbiaceae; genus Croton; species Croton setiger. The sequence goes on from CANUEY010523744.1 coordinate 3,885, forward strand.
ATGATTTTAGTTAAACCAATCCTCCCCAATGAATTCTTCTTCTAAATCAGGCACACATCATCCATTAATAACAATGTACATTGTAATTGTTTTATTAAGCTGATGACAGAAATCAGATTGAATGAGAAATTTGGGATGTATAAAGCATTAGTCAAATAAACTCCTTTGTAAACATAATGTTTCCTACATAATTTGCTGTGACAGTATTTCCATTTGGTAGTTTTATAACTACTGGTTTAATTCTTTTGTAAATTGTGAATAGATTCAGTTGGGAGACAACATGATCAGTTGCTCCAGAATCTAGAATCCACATATGAGAATAAGGATTACCTGCCACAGCTGTTGTTGTTTTGGCATTTGTCAGTGATTCATCAAGTTGACTTGTTAAGACATTGTTGACCACATGTGGATTTATTGAGACTGTCTTAGTTGAATCTGTAGCCAAGTTTAATTCTACAAGACTTATCAGCTTCTCATATTGTTATTGTGTGAATGGTATGCTGGTTCCAACAGAAGTTCCTGCAACTCCAGATTGTTTATGAAAGTTTCTAGTTGTGCTATGACTAGCATTATGCATATGCATATTTTGCACATCAGCTCCAGCAAAATTTGCACTGTCCAAATCATCTTTATATGCTTGTTGATGATGATAATCAGATTGTTGTATGGATGTTGTCAAATAATTGTCACCATTTGCATTTGGGTCTGATTCTTGAGAGATCATATTGACTGCCCTTTGTGGTCCAGCAAATCCAGGAAGAGCCTGTGAATAAGTTGGTGTTCTTGGCCTAAAGCCAATAGGATATCCATACTTTTTATAACAATTCTGGCTTGTATGATTATCTCCATTGTAGAAAGTACAATGTTTGAATCCAGATCTAGAAAAGGAGTTTCTGAATCTTGGTTGAATTTGAAACTATCTAGGCCTGATTCCTCTAGCCATCATGACTTTTGCCTCTTGGTTAAAGGCATAATTCTGCTCTCTTTCTTGTTGAACAACCAGAGAAAAAACTTTGTTTATGTTGGGCAGTGGTTCTTGTAACATAATTTGAGACTTTACTACATTAAATCTCTCATTCAGTCCTCTCAAAAATTTATATACCTATTCATTCTCAAGATACTCTCTCAAACTTGTTACAATACCACACCTACACTATGGTCTACAAACACATGCTGGCAATGGTTTGAGGACCATCATTTCATCCAATAAAATTTTTCATTTGAGTAAAGTATTCATTTACAGTTAAATCACATTGTCTAAAATGTGCAATCTCTTCTAGTAGATCTAAAATTTTGGATTGATTTGGCTGGGAGAATCTGTCTTTAATATCACTCTAGGCATCACTTGTATTGTCCAGCCCAAAAATGTTATTGGCAATGGATTGATCAACTGAGTTCCGGATCCAGGCAAGAATAAACATATTACATCTCTTCCAAGCTCCAAATAGCTGATCATCTTCATGTGGAATGTTCAGAGTACCATTAATAAATCCTATCTTGTTATTTGTTCCTAGCGCCATTAACATCGATCGTGACCAAACAATATAATTGTTGGTTCCAATAAACACCACATTAACAATTATATTAGAGCTTTGTTCACAAGGATTTAGATAGAAAGGATTTGAAGGATCGTGAAGATGAGCATTCACTAATGAATTTGCCATTGAAAAGAAAGATTAGAATAGATCGAAAGAAAGAAATTCAGAATTTACAGAAATTATTTCAAGGAGATGAATGAAGAAAAAGGAATCATCAAATTGATTAACAAAACAGTGTAGCTACCTCTGATACCATATTAAATTTGCAACCATATGAAGAAAAAATTGTTAACTATTCATCAATGAAGAAAATTGAAGAAGTGCATTAGAAAGATTGAAGGATTACAAAGCTATATGAACTTGATGAAAAGAAAACAGAAAACAGAGTATAACAGAGTATATTTTTCTTCCTCTACACAACTAAAACTTATATACTTCTAAAAGAACTTGGAACTCAAATCCTTCTTCCAATAGGATTTATGAAGTTTGTTATTCTTCATGCTGAGCTGGATAACAGACTGCAACTTTCTCTGTAACAGTAACTACCTAACTGAAGGACGAAGGGGAAGAAATTCTGTGCTAGAGTAGGAGAAAATGTGCTACACTACCTTCGATATATTCTTAGGAAAAGTTTTAAATGCTGACACTGAATGTATATTTTTATTTTCTTTTTGTATTTTTATTTAATTGCAATTATATTTGCCCATACTTATTCTTGTATTTTTTTTTTTATTTTCAAAAATTCAGCAGCTATGCCTATAGACATAAATGCAAGATATCAGTTAATGGAGATACAAATGGATGCCCTAAGAGAAAGTTGCAAGAAGCAATTACAAAAACCGGAGCAATAGTCTATTAAAATCATCATTTGACCTAAGAATTATATCCTCTCACTCTCTCATACAGGCACACACTTCTTCTTCAGAAAATTTCTTTTCTTCTTCTAAAATCTTTTTTTTACCCTATTTCTCCTATAAATAGAATTTTCGGACCAAGCCCGCACTATATCTATAGAATTATTCATACACTTGAAAATATAATCAACTATTTTTACGCCACACACAGGAAGTGTCCAAACTTCTAGATCAGCGTTTGAATTAATTCGGAGAAAGTAAGATCAAGGATAAGAGAGATAATCTGGCTCAACAATTGTTACCTGAGACTTTTCTTCTTCTGTAGGTTAGTTTTTTTCTCTTTATTTTGTTTATTCTTAATTTTCCCCAAATATGAAAACTAATATTTTTAGTTTCTATTTTCCAAATATTGCGGGAATGGTTGATGAATTTATTCCTAATACTATATAGATCATGGAGTTGTATGGCGATATTGTTCAACAAAAACAGAAACGGTGCATGACAAACTATTAGAGAATTAAAGAGTTGTTTGCGAGAGGAATTAACTTGTGTTGTAAATGTTACATTCCAGTTCCAGTCAAAAATATGAGCACTAAACCATTTGGAACTAAATTTCCACTTGCAAATATGCAGATTTCTTCTGCTGATTTAAAGCCATCACTGTTGTTACTTGGTTAGATAGATGTTTATGAAAATATCTTTAACTAACAGCTCAGGAAACATATTCAACCTGAGACTTCAAGGATAGATGCTGTTGTAAATGGAATGATGACCAAAATCGGACGTTTAGTCTATTTATGTTTTGTACTTGTAAATTTCTGTTTTTACTGCAGATTTTTTGCAGGATGGATGATTTATCAATCTTGCATTGGAATCAGTGTTTCAAACTCTTACACAGGTCTTGGAGAACATGTTCTGAAATCTTTGACTTTGAGAAAAAACTCTGTGCTAGAGTAGGAGAAAAGGTGCTACAAAATAACCCTGCCTCCGATATATTCTTGGGGAAAGTTTTAAATGCTGACATTGGAAGTATATTTTTATTTTATTTTTGTATTTTTATTTAATTGCAATTATATTTGCCCATACTTATTCTTGTAGTTTTTTTTATTTTCAAAAATTCAGCAGTTATTCCTATAGACATAAATGCAAGATATCAGTTAGTGGAGATACAAATGGATGCCCTAAGAGAAAGTTGTAAGAAACAATTACAAAAACTGGAGCAATAATCTATTAAAATCATCATTTGACCTAAGAATTATATCCTCTCACTCTCTCACACAGGCACACACTTCTTCTTCAAAAAATTTCTTTTCTTCTTCTAGAATATATTTTTTTACCTTATTTCTCCTATAAATGGAGTTTTCGGACCAAGCCCGCACTATATCTATAGAATTATTCGTACACTTGAAAATATAATCAACTATTTTTACGCCACACGCAGGAAGTGTCCGAACTTCTAGATCAGCGTTTGAATTAATTCAGAGAAAGGAAGATCAAGAAAAAGAGAGATAATCTGGCTAAGAATTGTTACCTAAGACTTTTCTTCTTCTTCGGGTTAGTTTTTTTTCCTTTATTTTCTTTCTTCTTAATTTTCCCCAAATATGAAAACTAATATTTTTAGTTTCTATTTTTTCAGATATTGCGGGGATGGTTGATGACTTTATTCCTAATACTATATAGATGATGGAGCTGTATGGCGATATTGTTCAACAAAAACAAAAACGGTGCATGACAAACTATTAGAAAATTAAAGAGCTGTTTGCGAGAGGAATTAACTTGTGTTGTAAATGTTACATTACAGTTCCAGTCGAAGATATAAGCATTAAACCACTTGGAAATAAATTTCCATTCGCAAATATGCAGATTTCTTCTACTGATTTGAAGCCATCACTGTTGTCACCTGGTTGGATAGATATTTATGGAAATATCTTTAACTAGCAGCTCCAGTAACAAGTTCAACCTGAGTCTTCAGGATACATGCTGTTGTAAATGGAATGATGACCAAAATCGGACCAATAGTCTATTTATGTTCTAATATTTGGAAAAGTAATATTTGGTTTTCTAATTTGTGGTATTTCAGTTTCTGACTTCATGTTATTTACTATGGTTTTTAGGATTGTAAATTTCTGTTTTTACTGTAGATTTTTTGTAGGATAGATGATTTATCAATCTTGCAATGGTTAAAGTGTTTCGAACTCTTACACAGGTCTTGGAGAACATGTTCAGAAATCTCTGACTTTAAGAAGAAACTCTGTGCTAGAGTAGGAGAAAAGGTGTTACAAATTAACCCTGCCTTCGATATATTCTTGTGGAAAGTTTTAAAAGCTGACACTGGAAGTATATTTTTATTTTCTTTTTGTATTTTTATTTAATTGCAATTATATTTGCCCATACTTATTTTTGTAGTTTTTTTTAATTTTAAAAAATTCAGCAGCTATTCCTATAGACATAAATGCAAGATATCAGTTAGTGGAGATACAAATTGATGCCCTAAAAGAAAGTTGTAAGAAACAATTACAAAAACCGGAGCAATAGTCTATTAAAATCATCATTTGAACTAAGAATTATATCCTCTCACTCTCTCACACAGGCACACACTTCTTCTTTAGAAAATATCTTTTCTATTTCTCTTGTAAATAGAATTTTCGGACCAAGCCTGCACTATATCTATAGAATTATTCATATACATGAAAATATAATCAACTATTTTTACGCCACACACAGGAACCGTCCGAAGTTCTAGATCAGCGTTTGAATTAATTCAGAGAAAGGAAGATCAAGAAAAAGAGAGACAATCTGGCTAAGAATTGTTACCTAAGACTTTTCTTCTTCTACAGGTTAGTTTTTTTTTTCCTTTATTTTATTTCTTCTTAATTTTCCCCAAATATGAAAACTAATATTTTTAGTTTCTATTTTTTCAGATATTGCGAGGATGGTTGATGACTTTATTCATAATACTATATGGATGATGAAGCTGTATGGCGATATTGTTCAACAAAAACAGAAACGGTGCATGACAAACTATTAGAAAATTAAAGAGTTGTTTGCAAGAGGAATTAACTTGTATTGTAAATGTTACATTCCAGTTCCCGTCGAAGATATGAGCACTAAAACATTTTAAATTTCCACTCGCAAATATGCAGATTTCTTCTACTGATTTGAAGCCATAACTGTTGTTACCTGGTTAGATAGATGTTTATGGAAATATCTTTAACTAACAGCTCTAGTAACAAGTTCAACATGAGTCTTTAGGGATACATGCTGTTGTAAATGGAATAATGACAAAAATCGGACCAATAGTCTATTTATATTCTAATATTTGGAAAAGTAATATTTGGTTTTCTAATTTGTGGTATTTTAGTTTCTGACTTCATGTTATTTACTATGGTTTTTAGGATCTCTACTTGTAAATTTCTGTTTTTACTGCAGATTTTTTGCAGGATTGATGATTTATCAATCTTGCAATGGTTAAAGTGTTTCGAACTCATACACAGGTCTTGGAGAACATGTTCAGAAATCTCTGACTTTGAGAAGAAACTCTATGCTAGAGTAGGAGAAAAGGTGCTACAAATTAACCCTGCCTTCGATATATTCTTGGGGAAAGTTTTAAATGCTGACACTGGAAGTATATTTTTATTTTCTTTTTGTATTTTAATTTAATTGTAATAATATTTGCTCATACTTATTCTTGTATTTTTTTTATTTTTAAAAATTCAGCAGCTATGCCTATAGACATAAATGCAAGATATCAATTAGTGGAGATACAAATGGATGCCCTAAGAGAAAGTTGCAAGAAGCAATTACAAAAACCGGAGCAATAGTCTATTAAAATTATCATTTGACCTAAGAATTATATCCTCTCACTCTCTCATATAGGCACACACTTCTTCTTTAGAAAATTTCTTTTCTTCTTCTAAAATCTTTTTTTTACCCTATTTCTCCTATAAATAGAATTTTCGGACCAAGCCCGCACTATATCTATAGAATTATACATACACTTGAAAATATAATCAACTATTTTTACGCCACAAACAGGAAGTGTCCGAACTTCTAGATCAGTGTTTGAATTAATTCAGAGAAAGTAAGATCAAGGATAAGAGAGATAATCTGGCTCAACAATTGTTACCTGAGACTTTTCTTCTTCTGTAGGTTAGTTTTTTTCTCTTTATTTTGTTTATTCTTAATTTTCCCCAAATATGAAAAATAATATTTTTAGTTTCTATTTTCCAAATATTGCGGGAATGGTTGATGAATTTATTCCTAATACTGTATAGATGATGGAGTTGTATGGCGATATTGTTCAACAAAAACAGAAACGGTGCATGACAAACTATTAGAGAATTAAAGAGCTGTTTGCGAGAGGAATTAACTTGTGTTGTAAATGTTACATTCCAGTTCCAGTCGAAGATATGAGAACTAAACCATTTGGAACTAAATTTCTACTCCCAAATATGCAGATTTCTTCTGCTGATTTGAAGTCATCACTGTTGTTACCTTGTTGGATAGATGTTTATGGAAATATCTTTAACTAGCAGCTCCAATAACAAGTTCAACCTGAGTCATTAGGGATACATGCTGTTGTAAACGGAATAATGACAAAAATCGGACCAATAGTCTATTTATGTTCTAATATTTGGAAAAGTAATATTTGGTTTTCTAATTTGTGGTATTTCAGTTTCTGACTTCATGTTATTTATTATAGTTTTTAAGATCTCTACTTGTAAATTTCTGTTTTTACTGCAGATTTTTTGTAGGATGGATGATTTATCAATCTTGTAATTGAATCCGTGTTTCGAACTCTTACACAGGTCTTAGAGAACATGTTCAGAGATCTCTGGCTTTGAGAAGAAACTCTGTGCTAGAGTAGGAGAAAAGGTGCTACAAATTAACCCTGCCTTCGATATATTCTTGGGGAAAGTTTTAAATGCTGAAACTAGAAGTATATTTTTATTTTTTATTTTTTGTATTTTTATTTAATTGCAATTATATTTGCCCATACTTATTCTTGTATTTTTTTTTTATTTTCAAAAATCAGCAGCTATGCCTATAGACATAAATGGAAGATATCAGTTAGTAGATATACGAATGGATGCCCTAAGAGAAAGTTGCAAGAAGCAATTACAAAAACCGGAGCAATAGTCTATTAAATTCATCATTTGACCTAAGAATTATATACTCTCACTCTCTCACACAGGTTCACACTTCTTCAGAAAATTTCTTTTCTTCTTCTAAAATCTTTTTTTTACCTTATTTCTCCTTTAAATGGAGTTTTCGGACCAAGCCCGCACTATATCTATAGAACTATTCGTACACTTGAAAATATAATCAACTATTTTTACGCCACACACAGGAAGTGTCGGAACTTCTAGATCAGCGTTTGAATTAATTCAGAGAAAGTAAGTGAAGACGGTCCGGTTCCGAAACTTTCCGGCTTATTTGTAAACCGAAAAGATTAAAAATTTTATTTTAAAGTGATAAAACATTTTATGGATCGGTGCCTAACTAGTCGGTCTTAAAAATATTTTGAGTCACCACCCATTCGGGAACCAGTTTTAGTTTTATGAAAAAAACAAATTTTATTTATGAAAAATTGACTCCGTTTTTATTCTGGATAAAGCTAGTCTGAACCAAGAAATTCTGAGTAAGAGGGTTGGGTACGTTAGCCAAAATTTTATTTCGACTAACGTCCGGATATACCGGCCTCTCAAACCAAAACTCGTTTTCCAAATTTTAAGTTAGGTTTGATTATTCTTTGAAAAGCAACTATGCGATGTTCCTAAGCGGTGATTAAAATCGTTTGCACACAAACACACATTAGAAAACGATAAATTGCGAAAAAGTAAAGTGCAGAAAATAAAACCTAAAACTAATTACAAACCAAATACCTATTAATTACATTCTACCCATAAAGCCCCAAATTAAACCCAACAACCCAAAAATTACATTATTGAGCGATAACTGGAAAATTACAAATTAATCCTCCAAAATATGAAAAATTACAATTTAGTCCAAAAACTATAAAAATATTCATTCAAACCACTAAACAAGTTAATCAAACGAACATACAATCAAACATGCAAAACAACATTCAAAAAGTAAAAAAAAAAATAAAATTACGATTTAACCCCCCAAATTTTGCAAAATTAGGAAAATGCCCCCAAAATAGGAAAAATCACTTTGAATCGCTTAAAACATGCCAAGTTAACCAATCATTACATAAATCAAACAATTCCAGCAGAATAGCAACAAACTTTGATCAATTTCAACTTAGTACCCAAACTTTCAAGAATTTGCAATTCTGCCCCTATTATTTAATTAGACGTTTCATCTCATTTCTATGGCAATTTTCCCTAAAGAGTTCCAATTTCATCCATTCAAAAAGAATCCAATCAACAAATTTCATATTCTTAACAAATTTCAATTCTGGATCATAGAACATTCAACACTATCATCACATCTCATGCATGTTCATTCCTATGTTCTTATGCAGCCCTGCATTTATATATGTTATTGTATGCTATAGCAATTCCAGAAGGAACATATCAATCCATGATTCATATTATCTCTTAACTTCAGGATATGAAATGGCAATATAATCAGCAAGCATGCAATGTTGTGGCAATGGCAGACATATGAAATGACAACATATTCTGGACTTCACACATGCTTTGGATTTAAACTGAAATGCAATAGAAACATGCATAAATGAACTGCAACAGGACCTATGTGAGCCACCATTAAATGATTTCAATGCAAAGCAAATAAACATGGTTGCATTTTGTTTACTAATCCTAAACAGATTTGCCTTAACAATAATGATCAAACAGAACATATTTTTGTGATTTTAATGTCTTAACAGAATGCATGACATCCTAAACCTAGCTTAGCCCTTACATGCACATAAACTATATATGAGACTAATCCAAAAAGGCAGAACAGGTAGAGTATGTCATTTATCAAATATTGAATCATAGATTGGAAACATTAAATCAATGCATGCAGATGCTTGACAACAGCCAACAGATGGGATGATACTTATTACCCTTAACTCTTAGTGTCCAGCAGCTAAGAAACTAGAAATGGCAAACAAAAAGGAACTGGGTTTTACAGACAACATGTAAACTGAAGGCAACCTGGAACCATTGACATAAAAGTACCAAAGCTAAGAGAAATTAGAGCCTACAACGCAAAGATCTCAGCATAATTCATTCTCATTCATGATTAGCGTACAACATCAACCCAAAAGTGAACAAGGCAGAGACTGAAACAGAAAGAGAACATGAATGACATACGTTGATAGCACCAATTACTAATATGCATTATGACCTAAGCTGGACAATGCTTTTATGAATATAAACTGGAAACCAGGGGCATACATCACACAATTTCAAACTGACTCCCGACCCCAGAACAATTCGAACAAACAAGAATAATAACACAGAATTTCCATTCACAATATGAAACAAAATCACACAAGAAACATTAATGATGTAAAATTAACAGCATTCAAAACCTAAATAAAATCAAACTATTTCGATAACACAGGCAAATGACCCGTTCAGTCTGGATCCCAGACTGTTGCAATCATTCTTAAATCAAAAATAGAAAACAGAAGGGAGTTTATAGGTACCTCAGAAATCGATTCCACTATTTTATCGAAACTCCAGAATCCACAACTCACAAGAAGGGAGAACAGATACAGAAAAAAGGAAAACGAAACTATTTAAATTTAAATCGAATTTGAATCAAGAATTTTGTTTTGTTACAGCAATCAAAACGAAAAGGCCCTCTTAATATGAACCCTAGATTCCTGAAGTTTTTCCCCAATTTACAATTGAGAACCCGAAATCCCTAAACCCCAAATTGAGTAAACAGAAACCCTCAATTGTTTTCCTAAAACCCCAAATTGAAGACCGTAATCAAAAGCTTACAATTCTTAAAATAGAAATCTCTCTCCTCTTTCTCCCGTCTAGAACCGAACCTTTTTCCAGCCGCTGCCTGCTGCTTTTATCCTCGTCCAGAAGCCAAAAAACGTCCTTCCACGATCCCTCTCTTCCTTCAATCTCGTTTCCACGATTCAATTTTCGATTTTATCTCCTCCCTCTTCGCGCTTTCAACCGTCCCTCTCATCTGCCTCAACTCAACAAAATCCCTAATTTCCTGGGATTTCGTTTTTCCTTTCCTGTTCTCGTCTGCTTCGTTTCTGTTTGCTTTTATTTTTTTTTCTGCTCGACAAAAACGACGCCGTATTGATACTTCAAATACTGTCTTCTGACCGAACGAAACGACGTCATTCTATTAAGGAACGAAAACGACGTCGTATTGCTTATCCCCCAGGCGCGCGTTCTCTTAAGTGAAACGGCGCCGTTTTGCTCCTCAATAAAACGGCGTCGTTTCGCTTCATTACAGGGGCCCCTTCCCTTAACTTTCAGTTAATCCTATTTTGGCCCACAGTTCTTTCATTCCTTCTTCAATCAGGTCCTTCCTTCCCTCCTTTTCATTTCCAATTTCCCTAACTTTTTTTATTTCTCTTCAATCTAATCCTTTTCTTATTTTCTCTCCAAAATTCTCACTCTCTTCTTAAATTTATTTTTTTCCTTCCAATTAATTTCTTTTTAAATTCACTTCTTCTTTTTTTTAATTAAAATAAACTCTTTAGACCCAACATTAAAGCCAAAATAAAATAAAGAAAAATAGAATCCAAATTAATTAAATAAAATTTAAAATCTAAAATTAAAACTAATAATTTTTCTTTTTTTTTTGACACTATAAAACTTAAAATTCAACACCTACTTAA
>CANUEY010524189.1:0-31318 GCA_948099555.1 Croton setiger
TATATGTATATGTATATGTATATGTATATGTATATGTATATGTATATGTATATGTATATGTATATGTATATGTATATGTATATGTATATGTATATGTATATGTATATGTATATGTATATGTATATGAAATAAAATTAGTAGTAACATCACCTGACATATGATAAAAAAAAATGGCCTGTTTTATGACATAGGAATATAGAATGAGGTGTTACATAACAAAAGGGTTTTGATTTACAATTGTTTTCGAAAACAAAATTGTGTACAAATTAATTACAGACTGCTATGACGTTGAACGTCGTGACTAGTTACTCTTTAAATGAGTTGCCGCCGAGCTGTGTTTTAGGCATGCTGCGGGCTTCTAAACTTTGACTATGAGCACCGATGGGTTTCGACATTGTGTTCGGGATAGGTTTATCTCGTCTTTCCTCGAGAAAAGGTCTCAAGTAAAACAACCAAGTGGGGTTAGGGCTTATGGCTGATAATTGTAATGGACTCCTAAATGGCTGAAAAGAAAACCACGTTACGTGCTGCATGATAGGAAATTATCTACAAAAATAGGGGAACGAGAGGTAGGAAATGCATGAACTCCACCCTTATATCGCCCACACACGGTTTCGTTTGGTTAAAAATTCAGACATCTAAAACCCTAGGATTTTTGGCTTAAATCTTAACACTCATCGGGGGACTTTGAGATTGTCGATTTCTCTCGCATTTAGGCTGATGAAACAAGTAACAACATAAAAAATTGGGTGTAATCCTAAATGGGAGTAGCTAGGATCGATTATATATGGGTTAAGTCGGGTTTGACAAGTCTTGGATTCCGTAAGCGAGGCTTCGGCTTTAGAGGCCTAACCTTTTTATATACCTGAGGGTACGAGACTTAAGGTTGGTAAGCATTACCAGTAATTCGACTAGTGTATCCAAATAAATTCGGAAGGCAGCAAACCGGTCGCATTGATAACCTTACCGTAAGGATGATCAGGGTAGATTAGAGATATAAGATGATGAATTATGCAAATGCAATCCTAAAAGAGTTTATAAGAAAAGCAGTAAAACATACAACAAATGACCGGAATCGCCAAACGATTTTGTTTTTTTTATTTTTGATATTTTAACTTAAAAAAGTTAGAAAAGAAACAAACCATATTAACCCCTAATTACAGTAAAAAATCATAGTGATAAAAACTGGAGATTCAACTGTAAAATCTCTAGCAGAGTCGCCAAAAAACTGTTAGTGTTGTTCGATTTGGTTTTTTACCAAAAAGATGGTGATAAAACATGTTTTTGGATGCGCTTGCCGAACTACTCGGTCTTAAAAAGGTTTAGATCGCCACCTGATTTTGGGACACCAATTTTAATTTTCAAGAAAAACTCTGTTTTTAATCTTAAGACACTGGTCAAAAAATTAGAGATTCTAGGTAAGAGGGTACGGTACAACGATCTAAGTTTTACTTAGATCGCCGCCCGGCAAAACCGGCCTCTTAGGTTTGTTTAATTTCCAAAATTTAAGTTTATTTTAAAAAGAAAGTCATTGCGTGATTTATCTAGCAATGCTCCTAATTGGCGTTTTTCGGTGAAAGCGGTAAATTGAAAAAATTTAAAGTACAAAAAATAAATCATCCACACCCCTAAAAACTAATTATTCTTTCTCCGATTAGGAGAAAATAATTACAAAAAGGTCTAAACAATTATATTCTACCATTTTGAACCCCAAATTAATTATTTAAATTCATAACTCCCCAAAAGCATATAAGTTAAACATTGAAAGCATTCATGCTAAATTACAAAAAAGGTCCTTTAAATTATGAAATATTACAAATTAATCCATATAGTTTTAGAAATTACCAAACTGCTCCTAAACATGCCAAACATACTAAAGCAATCCACGCACTAATAATATTCACAAAACAGCCTTGCTTATGTAAAATTACCAAATTGGTCCTTAAACATGTGACATTACTAAATCAACCCTTAAACATACCATCAAAGCAAAACAGTTCCTACATTTATTAAAACTTACAAAACAGGACTTAAAACATGTCAAAATTCCAAAAATAGTCCGCAATATGTATAATTACAGAAACAGTCCTTAACTACTTCTAATTTCTCAAGACAGTACCTAGATACGTGTGAAAGTGTCAAAACAGTTCATGAATTATGTAAACTCTTCACAGCAGTTCCTAATAGTATGTCAAAGTCCTAGACAGTTCATAACTTAGGTAAAAACACCTAAATAGTCCTTTATGTATGAAAATTATTGAGATTGCCTATATGTCATGCAAAGTATCTCAGTCAAACCTAAATTTTGATGGTACATTCATTGGACAACATGGCCTTTTTATCAGCAGAAACAAAGGCCAAAGGAGAGGAACACAATAATGACTAAGAAAGGGGAACAGAAGCAGTCTAACCATCTTAAAATGCACCAACAACATTAATTAAAGACAACCAAATTCTCACCTAAGCAAGATCAATAAGTAACATATTTTCTACCAACAGTTTAGGCTTACTTGAATCAAAACTAATTTTGTAATGTTAGACTAGCAGTAACCAGACCAACAGCAAACAATCTTCATTTTCTTGGAATAAAACAACCAGAACCATTTAAATAGGAATAAAACAAATAGTAGTGATACTGACCAGGAACAACAACAAAAAAAAACATCACAAACATGCTATGACAAACAACTTCTATCCAACAGAATCTTTATTTCTGTTTGCTCAACAAAGAGAAGGACATAATGGATATATTCAAACAAAAATAGTTAAGATCACATAAGCAGAAGCAGAATGAATAACATTGATATTAACCAAAAACAGTAATAAAGATGCAAGCTTTGAACCATAAACAAGCAATATAATTTAAGTTGGGCCAGCAAAAGATCATTGACAAACCAAGAATACAGAAATAAAAGGGCAGTCAATACTGAGGGATATAAACCAAAAACTATAAGCAGAAAGATTTTGCAAGTTCACAAACTATACCTTTTAATCATCATGGAACCTTTTTGAAAACACACTAGCATAGAGAGTCCAAGAGGAATTGCCCGATAGTAATCAAAGTTTTAAAACCAAAAGGAAAAAGAAAACAGGGAGAAAAGCTTAAACTAAAAATTGGAACAAATATGACATGAGGATGTTTTACAACAAGCATCAATGTTTAATCTTGTAAACCCATCCACTATCTTATGACTCAAAATAGAATAAAAGGAGAAAATAAATATAGAAGATAGATCAAATAACAATCATCATACAACAACTTAATCAATCTGCCTCCCAATACACACAAATAGAACACTATGTTTATAGACAAGTTTAAATACAGAAAATTAAGGGGACAGGAAAAAGAAAAAAAAAGAAGTAGATGAATGTTACCAATTGACCTCAGAATCTTTGATTCAGCTCAAAGAAAGAATTTCAATGTTCTTTACAATTCCAGTTTCATCAACAAACAAACTCCAGAAAAAGTAAAATAATGACAACCAAACTACCCTCTCAACAAAAAGAACCAGGTTCTATTATACAGAAGAAAAAAAAAAACCCAAAATCAAAGTTCCTAATTTGCAAATCGAAAACCCAAACTATCAATTTCCCAAAGCACAAACTTACAAAACCCTAGATTAGAGAATAAGCTCACTCATTTTTCCGAAGATCCTCTCTTTCCCCTCTCCCTCTCCCTCTCCCTAGAATTCTGGAATCTCGCTTTGAGGCTTTTCTTCATCCTTTTGTAGGCAGAAGTAGCTTGCCTCCCCTTCTTTTCCTCCGATTATCCTTATCTCTTTTGGATTCTGTCTTCAATCACAAAATTGCTTTCTATTTTTTTCGATCTCCTCTTCTTGGACGTCTCTGCTCCTTCAATTTTCTTCTACTTCGCGTCTTCGCCCAGCCTCTATTTCGCGTTCTACATTTCTTTCTGTCTTTTTCTTTTTTTTTTCCTGAAAGCAAAACGACATGTTTTGGCCTGTACACTGCGTTCGGACTTAATAAAATGACGTCGTTTCATTACTTAAAGAAACGTTGTTTAAGCCAAAGTGCCACGTTTTGAGCAGCTGAAACCAGAGGAGAAATTCTGAATCGAACCAATTCCAGTTCGATTCAACCTTTAATTCTTATTTCATTTTCCTACTTCCTTTTCTCTTTTATTTCCTTTTTTAACCCATTTTCTTTCTTCCTTTCTTCCTTCAATTTCACCCTATTCTTTCCCTTTCTTCTCTCAATTTCTCTCCTCTCCTTCTATTTTCTTTCACATTTCTCCTTTTTCTCTTATTTTCTTAAACATTTCTCCTTTTCCTTTTCTTTCTTCTTTTTTTTTCTTTTTTCTTTTCTCTTTCTTCTCTCAATTTATGTAACAATATGATTATTACAAATAAGTAAGTAAAATTTAACATTTAGTTACACATTCTGCGTATCGAACACGTCAAAATTCTAATAAGTATGTAATAGATTGGTGTATTCCAAATTTAGGTTAGAATACAACTTTTAAAATTCTAAATGTGATAGGTTAAAAATATTTAAAAAATAATTTTATTATTTAATTGTATGTATTAAATTTATTATTAAAAGAGTAATGATAATAATTAATCATTAATGAATGTCTAAAATAATATTTAAAAAAATAATAAAGATAAAAAAAAATTAAAAGGTTTCCTAATACTTATTAATTATATTGTCACATAATCAATTATGCTTCTATATTATGCTATGTCATCGATCAAAACTTAAATCTTATATATTCTGATAGACATATTTTATTTGTTATTGCTACAACTACCAATCATTTATCATATGAATTAGTTTTTTTTTTTTTTTCTATTTTGAGTCTCAAAATAATGTTACTTGCATATATAAACTGAACAATAAAAGAAAGTTTGCATGTATAAAGAAAAGGAAATTATTAATTTTTACATATTAACTTGATAAACAAGGAATAAGCAGAAAGAAAAAGGGGGACAAGGTAGAGGAAATCATGGTCGAGCTGTTTTTACAGCTCTGATACCATTTTAATAATTGATAATTTGTGTATAGAAAGATATTATATACTAGAAAAAATATAACATGAAATAAATACAAGGATAATGTTTCTGTATATATTAATACAGAAATATAAAAGGATAATATTTCTGTATATGTTAATTATCAATTATTTATGGAAGTAAAAGAAAATAAAAGTATAGAAGTTGGAAGGTGCGGTAGATATGTGATGTAAATGAAAGATAGAGCAGCAAGGCACATGGGAACAGAAGGATCATGTGGAGAAGATTCAGAAAGTTAATAATATAAAATATAGAGAAGAGCAACAGGGAATAACATGTATCCACCCTATTACTAAGCTGTACCTATACAACCATGTGAGCAGCTTCTTTGCAGGCCCACTACATTTCTGATGTAACATTATTTATTTTTTTGAAGAGATTTATTATTCAAACCAAATATCAGCACTTTCATTCTTTTGCATCCCATAATGCTATACATTAATCAACTCATAACTAAATCAACTCTGATTTAGAATCATAAATTTTTATAGTATTATATTTGATTACTCAAATACAAGGAGCAATATGCAATTTGCTCTGAGGAACAAATCAAAAAATTTGATTTATCGACAATCAACCTCAACTTTAACCATTTACACTCCAAATTAAGAATAATAATAACACAAACACTACAATCTAATCTAATATGCCATAATGCCAGCATCTGCGGAGACATGGGAGAAGGAATAATTAGGCTATAATTTCTTAAATCTTTCAAAAATAAGTTTATGGCCCACATTGATGGATTTTTATTTTTATATAATATATTGCATTATTTTCTTCCTTGGATTCTGGGCTTTTCCGGTTGACAAGTTTCCTCGTCACACATGCCATGTATTTTATCAATTTCTTTTTTCTTTTTTAATTTTCATTTTTATCCACAAAATATGTCATTTAAGGAAAATTACTATTTTATCCATATAGTTTTTATTAGTTTATATTTTTCTTCCCTATTTTTTTAAAATAGACTTTTTGGTTCATGAATTTTGTTTTTATGAGACTTTTTATCCTTTCCCTAAAAATTCCTTTACTTTGTATTGTTTTCATGAGTTCAAGAACTAAAAATTAATTTTAGTTTGTAGTAATTCTTGGGTTAGCCATGACATAATGACTTTTTCAAAATTTGTTACCGCATTTTTTACAATTTCATATGAATAAGAATCTAAAAAGTTACATTTTGATAAAAGAGACTAAAGTATTTTTAGGAGTTG
Source organism: Croton setiger (assembly GCA_948099555.1). NCBI lineage: Eukaryota > Viridiplantae > Streptophyta > Magnoliopsida > Malpighiales > Euphorbiaceae > Croton > Croton setiger. The sequence goes on from CANUEY010524189.1 coordinate 6,245, forward strand.
TCATCCTAATTTTTATTAATTAGACAAAATTAAGAAAAAAATCTAAACATTGTCTCCATTAGTTCATAGAGCAAAAAATCTAACTTATATCACAGCCACCATAATTGAATTTATTATGCAATGCAATAAACAAGATAAGGAAATAGGATTAATGCATATTAGCTTCTCTTTAAGAAATAAAAAACTCCAAAAACCTAGATTAGTATACCAAAATAAGATCAAAATGAGAAATTAACAAGAAAAGAATAAGGAAATCGGATTAATGCATATTACATTTTATGCAAATTTTCAGTCTTCATTTTTGTGCAGGTGCTTGTCTTAGTAGGTTGAGTATGGTTTGTAGCCGTTATCATGGCTTCTCCTGGAATTTCTTCTTTGTTCTTAGCCCAACAGATCAGACTTCTTTCCCTTTTGTTTCTATTCCAGATCAAACCCATGTTTTGGCAGTTGCATGACGTGGAGTGCGGCAATTATTTTGATGTCAGTCACCGGAGTTTGAGTTATGCAGATGATCCTCCTATGGTAGAACCTAAGCTTTATCCGGGGTGAAGGGTCCAAGTTTGGGTGCATTCAAAAAAAAATTACAAAATTTAAATGGTAGACAAAAGGAAGAAAAAAATTTGAAATGTGGACGAAAATAGCTCTTACACAAGATGGACTTACGAAACACTAATTAAAAACGAAATCAGCACCACTTCCGCAAGATGGACTTGTGAAAGTGGACTTTTGCAATTTCATCTTGCGGAAGCATGTTAGTTCCGCAAGATGAACTTGCAAAAGTCCACTTTCACAAGTCCATCTTTGCAAGTTCATCTTGCGGAAGTGGCGCAATATTATTTTTTTTCAGCTTTGTTTCGCAAATCAAACTTGCGAAAGAAAATAGGCTATTTAAGGACTGATGAGACAGAAAAAACGATTGGATTTTGAAAAATATTGTAATTCTATCACTGAAAAAGCCTAAAAATTGTGAAAATGGCATACACAACTCCATTTCCATTAAATTTATTCTGGAGCAGTACCGTACCAATGGTTGACAGGGTAGTTGGGCCGAATAGGAGTCTAGCCGACGTAACAATTTGTATCGATGCTCAGTTGTCTTTCGATCAGCTGTGCAGAGTTTGTAATGTGAATAGGAGGGTGGTTCAACTGCTATTTTGGTGTGGACAGAAGACAATGGTGTCATACATAATTATGCGGGACGACGAGACAGTGTCATTCTTGTACTTTTATGCGTTTAAATATCCAGAATTATACATTTCAGCGGAACAGATCGGCAATATAACAACGTATGCACCGTATGCCGTAGGAGAAAGCAACGCTGCTGCAGATGATAATGTGAGCGCTGGATATGCTGATGAAGAAAATGAGGAATTTGTAAACTAGCCAGTCGACAATTCTGTTCATTCAGATGAAAATGCGGGGAATGAAGAGGAGACCTCAGCGGATAGTGGTTCCAGCAGCGACGATGAGTATGTGCCTTGGGACGATGACATCGACGATAGTGAAACCAATGTAATTACACTGTCGAAACATTTTGTTTACGGTGACATAGGAGAGGAATTACCAGAGGAAGAGGTTTCTGCAGAGCCAATGTGGGACGGGAATACGGAGAGTATTGATCTCGGAATTCATTTCAAGAGTAAGAAATCTGTAATGTTTGTCGTGGCTAAATGGTTTGCCAAAAGGGCTATGACGTTCCGAACGGTTTTGAGTATGAAGAGGACGTGGGCTGTAGAATGTGCTACCCGTGCCCCTACATATCCAGAAGAACTATTGCACGGCCCACGATGCAACTGGAGCATTTGTGCATCGGAACAGTCATGGTCGGGAAAGTGGAAAATGGTAAAATGGGTTAAGGAGCACAACTGTCCCAGCGCTCAGATCGGGAATGAGGATAGAAATGTCACGTCAAATGATATTGCTAGACTGATTATCCTGAATATCAAGAATGACCTGGGATATAAGGTGAAACAGATTTAGACTGACGTGCATGAACGATTCCGGGTTCACGTGGGATACAAGAAAGCGTGACACGGACGGAGGAAGGCAATTGAGGCAATATACGAGGCATGGGAAAATAATTTTAGAGAACTACCAAGATATTTGTTCACAGTGCAAGCGGCCAACCCAGGCACAATATTTATGTTCAAGTTCAAACAGGGCACAAAAAACAGTCCAAGACGAATTTTTAAATATGTGTTCTAGGCGTTTGGGTCATTTATTCAAGCATACCAGTCTTGTCATCTAGTCGTAAGCGTCAATGCAACTCACTTATGGGGGTCGTACAAGGGCAAATTGATTGTTGCAGTGGTGAAAACTTCGAACAACAACATTTTGCCAATTGCATTTGCGATCGTCAACGATGAGACAGCGCATAGCTGGAAATGGTTTCTAAAATGCCTGAAATTGTACATTCTAGGCAATCGGTGGACCTGAATTCCATGTTCACATTCAGTTGCCGTAGCTTCGTTCAGGGGCGAGGATGCCTCACAACTTGTTGATAAGTTCTATACATTGGAAGGATGGGTTGCGCAATTTTCTGGAAAATTTTTCCCTGTGCTCGGTACAGAAACACGGCCTCAACTGGATTGGATTCTACGTCCGGATGATTGTAGAATGATTCACCATGACGGACTAGGTCGAAGACGGGTTAATCGAATGAAAGGGACAATGGATTATACGAGAAGGCAAACGCGCCGAGGGTCTGTTTGCAGCCGATGCAGAAATCCAGGACATAACGTACGATCGTGCCCAATTTCTCATCCTCCGTCTGATAGAGCTCCAATTTAACTGTATAATATGTAATTTAATTTATTTTATGTTATTAACACAATTTAGAATTTCTTTTTTTTATATGTGTAGTGTATCATAATATTGAATCAAATTAATTTAAATCTACAAATTTAAATTACATCAAATTATTAACTTATTATTAATTGAAAATTAAATTAAACCCTATATATTTTTAATAAAAATAATAATATAATTATTAGTTAACTAAATAATCATAATAACTTTTATTAAATAATCTCTTATTAATTAAATTAATTAAATAATAATTCATTACTAAATTTTTAAATGAATTAAGTACATTACTTACATATTTAATAATTAAAATTTTAAATTTTTCTAAATTAAAGTGATAATAAATTATTTAATTCCATAATTTGTTATTAATCAATTTAATTAATTAATTAATTATTAATAAAATAATTTATAATTCATTAAGTTAATTAAATTGAATTATAATTTAATTACATTATATTTAATTAAAAAATTTAATTTAATTAATTTTTTTTTCATATTAAATTTTTAAATACGGAAACTACATTCTCAAATTTTCGCAAGGTTGTCTTGCAAAGGTGGGTTGTGACGCAGCAATTGACACGTGGCAGTCTCCTATTCGTCCAAAATGAAGAAGGGTCCACGTGTCACCGCCTGTATCGTTTCCCCGCTTACGCAAGTCCGTCTTGCGGAATCGCCACTTCCGCAACTCGGTCTTGCGAGACACGTGGCAGCCTGCAAATGGACCAAATTGAGCTACGTCCACGTGTCAGCCCCTGCTTCTAGCCACGTGTTCTGCATCTCGGTCTCGCGAATCCTGTGCTTCCGCAAGTCCGTCTTGCGTGGATCTTTAATTGTCAAGTGTCCCGCTGTCATTTGTTGGTTACACTAATTAAGTATTTAACCTCACTAATTGCACCCGTAATCGTCTCCTCCCTCCTCTTTCTTATTATAGACTTGCGAAACTAATGAATTTTCGCAAAATCATCTCGCGCAACTGGCTGTTTCGCAAAATGATTTTGCGTTACGTTTACTTGATTTTCCATAAATGACTCGTCCACAAGTTTTATTGGGTATAGATTGATCTGACTCATAGCTTAAAGCTATAAATGGTTGTTTAAGTGAGCATTTTTATTTTTACTTTGTGGTATCTAATTACAGGGATCTTCTTAGAGAAATCCCCAATAGCCATAGGCTCTTATTTCTAGATCAACGAACCTATTTGCTAAATTACTTGCAATACATATGCATATTTGTCTAGTCTTCAAGAGTGGGTTCCTGTCTCTCTTGCAATTATATTAGAATCTCTTCTTAATTTATATTTATAGTAATGGAATTTATATTATTTTTTCTTTAGAAAAATTGCTTTGAATTGCATACTGCAACCACGAGTGCAATAGCCTTTAGCAAAATTTTTTGGACAAAGTTGAGTTAGCCTGCGGGCGCAGTATATTACTACCAATATATCACTACCAAAACTTTATGCGCATTTTTCAAGATCATTCTGAGCAAAAGCTTTTCCCCATTTTTCCTACATTTTACTTCCAAGTTGTTATTTGCAATTCACTTTTGGTTAGCTTGATTTCATCGCTTTCTTATTGCTCACATTTTAGAAAAACTATCAAACACTTGACAATTATTAATAGATAACAAATCAAAATGATTTTTCAAAATTCAAAATAACATTTGCACAACAAAACGTATCATGAATTTTTATGTATAAATTTATGCAATGAATAAATCCATTGGGTATTTTAAGCGCATTTTAGTTGAATGAATATGTCCATTTCCGTGCGGAACCTTCTTTCTATGTAGATTTGGTTGGGAATTAATATATGTCCAAGGTCCAATATTGAAATGTTTTTTCTAGTACTTGAATTAGTAGTTAGTATTTTTTCTTAAATCAAAATGCAAAATAATAATATTTTGTTGTAACATTATATACTACCTGTAATAAAATTTAGTATCTTTTTTTTTACAGAAAAATATTAATTTAGTGGCTCGCAAAACATTAAACGGTAAAAACATTAACTGCTTCAATATTTAGTTTTTAATAGTGTTTTAGTATGATTTTTATTTTTTGATTGTTATTACAATATTAGTCATACAAGAGCATATAACGAATTTGTAAATTGAGTTAAAATCATCATCCATAGTTATCACTCCTAAGTCTTAATATATAGATTTTTCTTAATAAAATTTCCTTATATATGCCCTAACTCATAGTCATACTCCTTTTTCTATCCCAAGGTAGAAAAAAAAAAAAAAAAACATAAAATGCCGGAAAGCGAGGCAGACATATGAAAGGAAAGTTAAAAAACATTATCTTAGATACATACCAATCATAAGTAGTTTTTTTTTTTTTTTGAAAAAAAAATACCAATGATAAGTTTGATGTATGCCCTCACAGAACATATATTTTATATTTTATTTTAACTCCAAATAATGAACTTTAAATTAGAAGGATAGATTAGAAGTAAATGTGAAATGATTACTTAAGCTTCTTTTTTTAATAATAATAAAATATGAGAGGATGGGTCCAAGAAAGCAAGCTCTCTTTCTTTGTTGGTGTGATATATTACGCTATTCTCACATCTGATTCCATCTCTTGCAAACCCATCACCACCCGCACCACACCTTAATTGCAAACATTCATTCATACCCTATATATTAATCAACATACCATTTTTAATGCAATTTTGTGATTATATGGCCTTCCCTCATCATGGTTTCTTGTTTCATTCCCAAGAAGACAATGATCCACTTCCTTCTCCTTCCTCACTTCCTTCTTGTCCACCCCAGCTTTTTCCAGGTAAAAAAGGTTCACTTTCTTGCTTTATTTATTATATGTATTCATAATAAAATAGAGAATGTTTTGTTGGTGTGCGCAGGTAGAGGAGCACATTTCCTGATGAAGAGATCGATGTCATTTTCGGGGCTAGAGAAGTGCGAAGAAGATGAGTTATCAGATGATGGATCACAACTAGGTGAAAAGAAGAAGAGGCTTAATTTAGAACAGGTTAGGGCACTTGAGAAAAGTTTTGAGTTAGGGAACAAGCTTGAACCTGAGAGGAAAATGCAGTTGGCTAAAGCTTTAGGATTGCAACCAAGGCAAATTGCTATTTGGTTTCAGAACAGAAGGGCTCGCTGGAAGACTAAACAGTTGGAGAAAGACTTTCAACTCTTGAAAAAACAGTTTGATGCTATTAAGGCTGATAACGATGCTCTTCAAGCCCACAACAACAAGCTTCACGCAGAGGTAACTATTTCTCCCTCTTTTTTTTTTTTTTTTTTTTGTTTATTAACCAATAAATGTTCAAGTCCTTGTCCGTTTTACTGTCTATTTTTAGCCAGACTAATTCTTGCCAAAAGCGCTGGACCACATAGTATTTTTATCTGACGCACAAAATTCTTGCGAAAAGCTAGTCCTCAGACTATTTTTATCTGATGCACAATTGAATCTGGCGGCTGGGGCTCAGGATTGAGCTAACCATTATCTAATCTTTTTTTTTTTTTTTAAAAAAAAAAAAAAGAGACAGAAAATGATACTAAATCTCTGTAATTTTGCAGTTAATGGCTCTAAAAAGCAGTAGAGACTCCAGCGAAGCAAACCCAAAGAAAGAAATAGAGGGATGTTGGAGCAATGGAAGTGAAAACAGTTGTGAAGCCAATGTTTCAACAACACAACAACTGGCTACTAAGCATCTTTTCACTACTACCTCAACAAGGCCTAGCCAATTGCTTCCTAACTCTTCAATTCAACAAGAAAATCTCTTTAACATGTTCAATGGAGTCGATGAGCAGCAAGGATTTTGGCCATGGCAGGAACAACAACAACATGCTTCTTTTTCCTTAAATCAAACCCAATTCTCCAATAATTGATATAAACTTGCTTTTGTTTCTTAATCATCAACAATTAAATTATTCTTATTTTTTGCTATTTGTTTCTTTAATTTTGGTTAGTTAATTGTAGATTCTTGGTGTATAGAGAAGTGAATAAATTTCCAACCTTACAATGAGTATTATTATTATTTTTTTTTTCTATTCACAAGAGATTTAACCTGTGACATTCTTTTATCAACTCACATTGGAATAAAAATTCGAATTCGTGACCAACAAATAAATATAGCGAGCTAACTGCTATACTATAACCTAAACCGATGATGATTATCAATTTATTTTGAAAATTCTTGTAGGAATTATAATATAACAAGAAAATGGTTGGTTTAGTATTAGTTGGTTGGATCTGTGTTTCTCTTAAAAGAAAAAAATCAAAATAAAATATTTGTTATGCATGTGCCAGTTAGTGGGGCTTCTAGTTGTGCATGTTCTATCGCCCACTAATAACAGGAGAGAGAAAACAAAAGAAATTTTTTTTTTCTTTTAAATGCTTCTTTTAATTTGTATTTGTGCTTTTGAATAAAAAAAGGTTTGCATGAAATTGCTTTCAGAAAGTTGTAATAGAGGACCTGCTCCACTGCTTGATGCACCCTATCTGTAGAGTAGTCCATATTCCTCGAATTCTTACCTATTTCTTGTACGGGTGGGGCTACAGATCTTGAGCTTTGGATATCTCCAAAATCCGTTTTGCTTTTTCTTGTTTGGTTGAATTTTTCATCCACTTAAGTTCCCAGATTAAAATCAATTCATTATAATTTACGAAATATGATTTTATATTATACATTATAAATACAACTGGAGCTTCAAACGTTCAAAAACTACAAAATATAACACATTCCTTTTAATAAATTGCACATAAATTTTGACATTAGAAAAAGGGTAATTATTATTGGGTTCCTGAGGTTTGGCCTAATAGATCCGGAGGTCCCTCTATTTCTAAAATTGTATCAATTAGTCCCTAACTTTTTAATAATAGACTCTCAGGTTATTCCGTTCACTTTGAACGTTAGTCAACGGTCAAAATCAACGTTTTTTTTCAAAATGACAAAACTACCCTTTGGTTTATTTGAATCGAATCATCCTAATTACTAAATCAAACCTGTGGATCCCACTTACTATAAAAATGAAAAACAATCACATTAAGGTTCAAAGTAAGGACCTCAAATATAATAACATGCATCATAACGAACTGTACCAAACACCTTTAATGTATTAAGCTGACGTGATAAGATTTTATTGTGTAAAACACAACCATTCAGCTTTTATGACTATATCAATTATCTATTCTTTCAATTAAGATTTTATTAAATAATTACATATTTATTTTTTTATCATCCTAGACAAATCTAAAAGTTAAAAGAAAAAGTTTAACTTTTCCGGAAAATTTAAAAAAAGTTTACAGAAAATTGAGTGTTTATTTAGAGAAATTAACAAAAATTAGAAAACTCATATTTTTTATTTGCAGAAATTAACAAATATTAGAAAACTCATATTTCTAATTTAAGGAAATGAGATATTTATTGGAGAAAAAAATCGTTGACTTTTTCCGTTGATTAACGCCGTTTTTGGACGGAAAGGCCTGAGAGTCTATTATTCCAAACGTTAGGGACCCGATGATACAATTCCAAAAACGTTAGGGACCCGATGATACAATTTCCAAAAGTTAAAATTTTTTTTTAACCTTAAGACACGACAATGATGATAAAAAAATAAATATGTAATTAATTAATAAAATCTTAATTGAAAGAATAAATAATTGCTATAATCATGAAAGGTGAATGGTTGTGCTTTACACAATAAAATTTTATCACATCACACCAATACAATAAAAGTGTTTGGTGCAGTTGGTTATTATGCATGCAACTTTGTTGAAGTTTGCTAGTTTGAGCTTTAATGTTGTTATTTTTCATATATTTATAGTAAGTGGGCTCCACAGGTTTAATTTAATAATTAGAATGGTTCGATTCAAATAGTCTAAAGGGTAGATTTGTCATTTTGAAAAAAAAAACGTTGACTTTAACCGTTGACTAACGGTCAAAGGACCAATTTCCAAAAATTAGAGACTATTTGATACAATTTTAGAAATAGAGGGACCTACAAGTCTATTAGGCCAAATCTCAGGGATCCAATAGTAATTACCCCAAGATTAAATTAAATGTGTATAAAAAGTGTTAGAATGTAGAAAAATGTTAAAAAATTGTTATGATCAATATAAATCAATTTAACTCTAATTTATAGACAACGCGTATAAATTTATCAGACTTAAAATATCCGCAAAATATAACCGTTAATTATTGTTGTTGTGAGGGTCAAAGTTGTCTTTTTTTTTAAAAAACTATTATTATAACATTAAAGTTCGCTCAGTCTAGCTGTTTAATTATGTATAATTAATAATATAATATCATATGTAACAAATATAAAGTAAAATAGTATTTCATAATTTAATAAAATAATGAATACAAATTAAAATAATATTTCTTATAATTATGAATAAGAATTAAAATTTTACATAATTAGCATTGAATATAAATTAAAATAATATTCATGAATAGAAAAAAAAATAAAATCATAATTTTCCATTTTTTTAATTAAAAATATACGTCTAATTTTTTTGGCAAATCAAATAAATATAATTATAAATTTGTAAAAAATATAATAATTAAATAATCAAAAAATTGAAAATTTATATTTTTCAAAAAAGAATATTGAATTTTGAAATGCACATTTTGACGCAAGTGCAATTCGCACATATTAAGGGCAACACGTGCCTGAAAAAAATAAAAATTTGTGAGTGGTCAAAGTGGGGTCCACCATCCAGCTCTGTGACCTAAACTTGCGTGACAAATATTATCTCCTACTTCAACGCACCTTCGTTCTCATAATTCCTGTCTTCTTCAATCTCTACCCATCATCTGTCCGTTTCCATATCTAATTTTAAAAATATTACAAAATCCTCTCCTCTATATAAACGCACAACGCAAAATTCTACAATTCGAACTCTACCCAAATCAACATGGCTATTCCTGTTCCGAAATCTCTGCTTTTTCTCATCCTCTATGGCTCCTTCTTCTTTTTCTTTTGGTCTTCCCAAGCTCTTGACATGTCCATTATTGATTACAATATTAAGCATGGACAAGGACAGGTAAGATCGGATGCTCAGATTCAAGAAATTTACCAGATGTGGCTTCTCAAACATGGGAAAGCTGCTTCTAATTCTTTGGAGGAGAAGGAAAACCGGTTTCAGATCTTTAAGGATAATCTCAAATTTATCGATGAACATAATTCTCTTAACCAAAGTTATAAGCTTGGGTTGACCCGGTTTGCCGATCTCACCAATGAGGAGTACCGTGCCATGTTTGTGAGTTCCAGGATGGAAAGGAAGAATCGATTGACTGCGCCGGTGAAGAGTGGGAGGTATTTGTATAAAGACGGCGATGATTTGCCGGAGAAGGTGGATTGGAGGGAAAAAGGAGCTGTGGCTCCTGTGAAAAATCAAGGACAGTGTGGTAATTTCTTTTCTTTCTTTCTTTTTTTTTTTTTAATTATTCCACGACTGATTTTTTTTTATTAGTATTGTTTTGGATAAATGTTGTGTTCTTAGAAGTAATTTTCGTCAATATAATTGTTTCTGTTTTCTAATTATGAGTTTTTTTTTTCTTGATAATTAAAAACCATACTAAGCCAAGGAGAAGGGTATCTGGATTTTAATTTTGGTCATTACTTTGTTGCTGTGCTTGTATGTGCTTCTGTTCTGTGGATGAAATTTCTTTATACCTGTAAATTTTTATTAATGGTGTTTTAGATGTGAAAAATAGCAGGATAAAATCATATGAATGGTTTTGGTTTCCATGGTTTTGGGTTTGATTATCATTATAGAATGAAGGAACCTTTTTTAATCTTCCTCTTGATTTTGCTAAATTTATATGGGCAACCTGGAAACATGTTTTTGTTTTACCTGGAAACTCCTTGTACCTAAGCAGTAATTTAGTTTTAGCAGTTGATGATGAATTTATTTTTTAAAGAACTGGTCTCACCCAATCATTGAGTAATGCTTGATTTTGTTTATCGGATTATGAAATCTCCCTAATGAAATGGTTGTTTTTGTTTATTGATTGAAGGGAGCTGCTGGGCTTTCTCTACGGTTGCTGCAGTGGAAGGGATAAACAAGATTGTAACTGGTGATCTAATCTCTCTATCAGAGCAAGAGTTAGTTGATTGTGATAGATCATATAACCAGGGATGCAATGGAGGACTTATGGATTATGCATTTGAATTTATTATAAAAAATGGCGGTATTGATACCGAGGAAGATTACCCATACAAGGCTGTTGATAGCGTTTGTGATCAAAACAGGGTATTTATTTAACCAATCTTTTCTGTGCAGTTGGATTATTATCTTGATCATGCTAATTTTAATTTGATGATGCATCTTGTAGAAAAATGCAAAGGTAGTTACCATAGATGGTTATGAAGATGTTCCTGAAAACGATGAGAGATCTTTGAAGAAGGCTGTAGCACATCAACCTGTTAGTGTTGCCATTGAAGCTGGTGGAAGGGCTTTCCAACTTTACCAATCGGTAATTACACGTTACTCTTTTTGTGCTTATACTTCTTCCTTTTATATGTTGATTATGAGTGTATTTGCCAAATTTAGATATTTTGGCTGCGTTTAACTGTTTGAATTGCTCTTGCTGAGCAATGTGTATCCTTGTCATCTTTTCTGAACATTGCTTCCGCAATACAGGGTGTTTTCACAGGTAGATGCGGGACACAGCTTGACCATGGTGTAGTTGCAGTTGGATACGGTACAGAGGATGGTGTAGATTACTGGTTGGTGAGGAATTCTTGGGGTCCTGCGTGGGGCGAGAGTGGTTATATCAAGTTGGAGCGTAATGTGGCCACTACCAAAAGCGGCAAATGTGGAATTGCAATAGAGCCTTCATATCCAACTAAGAATGGTCCAAATCCTCCCAATCCAGGTCCAACTCCTCCATCTCCAGTGAGCCCTCCACCTCCAGCCAAACCCTCCACTGAATGTGATGATTACTTCTCGTGCGAAGCCAGAACCACTTGCTGCTGCATATATGAGTACAGCGGATATTGCTTTGGATGGGGATGCTGCCCTCTTGAGTCTGCAACCTGCTGCGATGACCACTATAGCTGCTGCCCTCATGAGTACCCAGTTTGTGACCTTGAAGCCGGAACTTGCCGAATGGTAAACTGAATCTCATACAATATCTATTTATTTAGTCGAACTTGAGAAGAAGATTTGTAAAATTTTGTTTGATTTTTTGTGATGGCAGAGCAAGGATAATCCACTAGGCGTAAAACCATTCAGACGCGGACCAGCTCATAGAACCCGCTCTCATCTCCGCGGTGGCAAGAATGTAATCGGTGCTTGAAAGCTGAGGGAGAAAACAGTGCATTGCCTTGGACAGGTAGAAGAAATGCTTGGACTGACCCTTTATCAAAAGCTGGATGAATGTTTTATTATTGTTTTCAGAATTTCTTGGTGACAATTGTAAGTATCATCATATCAATCAGGAAAAACACAACTGAATTTGTAATGTCACCAATTATTTCCATTTATGTATCATAAGTATAATTCCAAGTACAGATGACAGAATTATTTGATGGATATATTTGGTCTGCAGGTTTATTTAACTAATCATGTTCCTAATAATATTATTCAGTATAGTAACATTATTTTTCAATTTTTTCTATGGTAAATTTGAAAAGAACTAAAAACAAAGCAATGGCCATCAAATTCAGCTTTGATTTGGGAATATACTTTACCAGCAAGAGTTGTCTTTCCAATACCAGCCATTCCCCAAATTCGTTTAACCTATTATAAAGAGAAAAAAGGAAGACATTTATATAGAAACAAAGGCAAGATCTTAGATTTACCTGATTTCGTTAGAAACCCAACCTCTCAATTCGTTGCTAATGGTCTCAAAGCACAGTGACACCTTTTCAACTTGTGTTTGTGTTGTTTTTTAAGCTTATGATTAAGTGTCTCTGCAAAAGTCCCTTTCAGATCTTGAACATCGGCCGGATCTACCCGGTAAAAAACTGGCACAACTATTTGTCCTGACTCTTCTCTGCATTCATTTATTTGAACAAGCTCGTCCAAGCACCACGGAGGATCTGCATAGTTTAATATGACAATTGAAATAATTGATTCTTGGATTGTTTGAAAGAGGGACGGTGTTATTTCTGCTCCTTTGTGAAGGTTTTTATCCATGAAAACATTGATTCCTTTCTCTTTTAAAGCTTTGAAGAGAAATGCGAGGAAACTCCGGCGAACGTCTGTGCCTCTAAAACTAATAAACACATCCCACTTCTTTTGCTGGGATGGGGTTGTAGAAGAAGAAGAAACCTTCGATATTTGATCAATTCACTACATTTATGGATGGAAATTAGAAAAAGAAGTAAAAGGAGAAGAAGCCATGGTATATAATCCATATTCAATGGCTGTGCATAACATATATTTGAGCCTATGCATTGTGAGATAGAATTTAGAATAACATAACACATATATCTTTGGAAAATGGGTCATACAAAAAATTGTCCCAGGCCTATATTCTTCATTTGAACACTACTGTTTGTGAAATAAGTCATGGAGTTCATTTGTTACGAATGGTCCTTTTTCTTTTTATTAAAAATATTACTTTTAGCTTCCAAAATAGCGACAAAATAACTACAGAATTACAACGGAAATGTGGCGACGGTTTCGTAGTTAGTCGGTAACTTAATAGCGACAGACCTTGTTTCCTTATAGATTACTTTTCGTTGGTATTTTTGCTTCGAAAAAACTGCGAAGATGTTAAAAATTTTAAAATTTCCGTCGGTATTCCATCTTTGTTTGGTACAAAATGTTTAATAATTTTTAAAATAGATATTCATTTATATTCTCTTTTATATATTTTAAATATGTAGAATTTTAGTTATTTTTATACTATTTGTCCAATATAAATTAGTAAATATTAAATATATATATATATTTTTTGTGTTTAAGATGTTTTAGAATTTATTGTCTTTAAAATAAGTGGAAACTAAAATTTGAAAAGTAGAGCAATATAACGAAGAAAAAGAAAAAAAATTAAGAATAAAATAAAATAATAATATTAAAAAGCGAAAATGTTAAAAACCAAAGAAAAAATAAAGTAAACGGAAAAAACGATTATGATAAAGATTAGCGAGAAAAAAGTGAAATTAGAAGAATAATAATAATGGATTGAAGAAGTATCATAGTGTTTGTTGAAGTCGAAATAGTGACGGATTCATTTTTGTCAAAATTTCAATCGCATTCGATCTCTATTTATCTCATTGCATTGTTGCTAGTTGTTAATATTTCCTTGATATTTAGTGACAAAAATTCGTCGCTAAGTCGCTACTTTCATTTATTTTTTGTGTTTTGTTTTCCTAAAATATACGTTAATTTGGATCGATGAAACTTTTTCTTTTTATATGTAAACAATAACGCTTTCAACGATTTCATTCCCACCAACTTCAACCCCAAATGGTGAATCACGTCGCAAATTTGTCGTTTTCATTCTCATATTTTTTATTTTTCATTTTAGTCTCTGCATAATCTTCTTTAAATCCGTTCAAAAATTACATTTGAAATGTTCCAAAAATGGGTTTAAATTGATCGAGATAGCTTTATTTATGCACCTCCTTAGTTCTAAATATCGGTTTAAAATGATTTAGTTTTTCGTTTAACTTTAAAATAATTTCAGACCCTGAAAATAAAAACAACTTTTGGTTCCACGGTGGTTTATACTCATTAGAGAATAGAACCATCAGCGAAGAATGAGAAAATTGCTTGAGCACCGACATTATAAGCGTCGCCCAAATTCGTAAAATTCATAGGAAATTATTGCCTGCAATTATTGAAGAGCAAGAAAGGGGTATAAAAATTGGGATTATAAAAATATAAATAAGGTTAAAATGATAATTGGGGACTAACTTAATGGAAAATGTGTGATTTTTTAGAAGAATAATACTGTTCTATTTTCATAAAATGTAAATGCTACATTTCAAAAAATAGAGGGATACAATTATAGAATATGTCAAAATTTAGAGATAAATTTGTAATTTTCCTTTGTTATTTTGTAGTATATAAATTAGAGGGGTATTAATATCTTTTCGCTTTAATATTGTTTGAATTTTGGATTGACTAATGGAAATATGCTAGTATTTGACAATGGACTAAATTTGAAGGACTTGAAAATATAATTTAAAAAATACGAGGACTCGATAGCAGTTTAATAAATTCTTTACGATCTGTTTGTAACTTTTCCTAAAAAATGTTGATATGTAAAAAAATTAGAGTTGCAAACGAGCTGAACGGCTCGGTGTTCGCTCAATAAAAGCTCGATTCAAGGCTCGGATCGATAATAAAACGAGCTGAGTTTGAGCTGAAAATTTAGGTTTGTTTAATAAACGAGCCGAACAGTTAGGCTCGCAAGCCGACTTGTGAATAACTCGTTTAAAAAAACTCGCGAATAGCTCGTTTAATCGGCTCGCGAGCCTATCAAATGACATAATTTTGGTACAAAACTAAAAAATATGATTCAGCCAAGCCACTCGCCTCCGCACTTCATTTTTTTGTTATTTATCTCTATTTTCATTTTCTCACTGAAACGGTATTAAAAATGAATTTTTTTGATTTTTGACTAACTCTTAACGAGTTCGAACACAAGCTCGAATAGCAGTAGGAAACAAACTCGAGCTTATTTGTGAGCTAAAACTTAAGCTCGAGATGAGCTCAAATTCAAGCTTATTTGCGAGTTCAAACTTGAGCTCGAGCTCGAATAGCAACATAAAATAGCTAAGCTCGCAAGTCTAAAACAAGTCAAACTCACGAGTCTCAAAATGAGCAAAGCTCGCGAGCCCAGCTCGAGCTCGTGAAATTTAACACGAGCTCGACTCGAGTTCGTGAAATTTAACACGAGCTCGACTCGAGCTCGAACTCGAGTAATTTAACACGAGCTCGTGAAATTAAAAACAAGCCGAGCTTGAGCAGGGCTCGGCTCGTTTGCAACAAAAAAAACCAATCAAATTTTTATTTTTACAAGTTCAGCATCCAAATTGAGAAAGCAAGCAAAGTAAAACAACCTTTTTTACAATTTCCTTTTAATTTAATTTTCCTCGCCTATAGAATACAAAAGTAGCGATGAGAAGTTGATTCCTGCATCTCATT
The DNA here is from genome assembly GCA_948099555.1 of Croton setiger. Taxonomy (NCBI): domain Eukaryota; kingdom Viridiplantae; phylum Streptophyta; class Magnoliopsida; order Malpighiales; family Euphorbiaceae; genus Croton; species Croton setiger. The sequence goes on from CANUEY010524189.1 coordinate 22,137, forward strand.
GATCGAGTTGCGAGTGAAAAGACATTTCTTCTTCCTAGATTTGGACCATTAAATAAAAATAAATTTAATATGGCTGCGTTTATCAATCTTCAAGATTCACCAATGTTTCACAAGGAGGTATGTATATCTTTTTAATCTTTCTATGATTATATCTGGTTTATAAGTTTTTCCGTTGATTCTTGATGGATCTACTATGTTATTGATAAAATGAGCTCAATTTCTATTTGAATTTCTTCTCTTAATCTTGTTTTCTGCTAATTTAGGGTTTGGCCACGGTATCAGTGTTAATTTTTCAACAACTTTTTGTTTGGCTTTTTATGGAATCTAATAATTTTGATTGCCTTCTTCTGTTTTTAGCGGGCTTTTTTTAGAGGAAAGGGTGTCGTTGTCTACACTATATAATTCTGCTAATAATTCTTTAATTGTTCAAACCGAATGACTACTGCACAAGCAAATCTTAATTAATTCTTTGGACCATTGGTTCAATGTAAATCCTTCACTCTTCACTTCATTTTGTTTAATTCGTATAACAGTTGATGTTTTGGAGTCAAGAAACTTGATATATTTTGCATATGGATCTTTGTTGTTGAGCTGTAACTGATATGTTGACACAGGAGAGCTTGCTGGGTATGCTTGTTTTAATAGAAGGCTTTAATGGGAACATATTTAGTAATCAATTAGGCTCGTATGGGAAATTAGGAATTGAATAAAGAAGCAAATATCAAACTAGAAAGAAAGAGTTTAGTCTTCACTCCTTAGTTAAGGCAACATGTCCAAGCTCCTATAGGTTTGGTGTCACATTTAAAGTTGAATTGCATCTCACAACACAAAGGACCATATTTACTAGAATTCTATTTCAACAATAAAATTGAAATTGTATTAAGGTCATAGGGATTTATATATTTAAACTAACCGTTGTCTTTAAGATTAAGGACTTTAAAACTTACTCTCATACTGTAAGGAATTGGACTTATCAAGGAAAAGTAAATGGAAGAATATTATCCTAACTCCTAAGTTATAGGGATTGCTTCAAATCATGGAAATAAAAGTAGAGATTCTTAATGCAGTAATACAACTTTCCAGCATACTAATATGTTGGGTATAAGGCTTAGTTGCTTTTTTTATTTATGATTACATTCTTAAATATTTAAGTTTGTACTTTCTTGAGTTTCTTATTTTCTGTATATATATATGTGGTATAAAGAGAATACAAATACAAAGGATATGCTAGGTCATGATATTGTAAATTTGTAATTGATTATTATTAATAACTCTTTTCTTGTATTCTTATAGTTAGTATTGTTGCTCTTTGATATTTCTTTAGTGCTTAATTCCATAGGGATGACACCTATGAATATTCATAGTTTCATACCCTGCTAAACACAACCCCAATACATGAAGCCCTTTTCTTATGACTTTGTAAGATTTGTATATGTTGCTATACTCAATTTTAACTTTAGAAGTGATCTTAGGGAAGATAACTTAGTATTGCAGCGATGACAATATCGTTTCAAGCATGTTGGGTAGGATTCGGGATCAACAAAGTGTGAATGTAGTGATTAAGGGAGTGAAATGACAGTTGAGGCTTTTGAGGTTTGCTTTTCTTGTGTCATGCACCTTTCAACCTTTTGTGCCTAAGCAATAAAGTGCATGTTTCTATGATAATGCTTTGACTTGCCCTCTAGAGCCACCAACTTTAGGCTGTGATGTTTCTTGCACTTAAGGCATGCCATCTAGCTATTTCCCCAACTTGTGTTGAACATTTCGCTTGTTGAGCATGCTTGCCTTGGATTATTACACATTTATAGGATGTTTTCTTGGTCTTTGTTGTGAATTGAATCGTTGCTTGTTTTGATAAATCATAAGCTTCGTTGCTCCTTGCATCTCGAGAGGGAACCTTCCTAATTATGGTTTCCATAAATTGTGTAGTTCCTTTGCTTATCATGGTTGGTTATTGGTGACTAGATGATTAAAAGACTTTGCTTGTGACATTATAATATCTACTTAAATATTTTCCATCATTTGTAGATATGTTCTTTGGAGCAAATAGCTGAGGAGTTGAATGAACGTTGCCAAAAACTCTACAAAGGCTGCAAGAGTTTTATGTAAGTGTTTCTTCATTGATTCAAAATGCTATTTTGACCTATGATCTTTGTGTTGAATTCCTCATAATTTTTGCAAAATTAATTTGATTCTTAATGGATATTGGAATTCAATGAGTTTGATTTTAAAAAGTAGATAGAGATTGATAATTGATTTTGATGTCGGTAGGTTTTGAAGGATTAACCTTGTACTTAAAGTTCCACTATATATTACATCTTATTTGGTGTTTGATAACACATTATTTTGCATGAAGAATCAATATTTTGAACAATTCTTTTAGTTTTAATCAAAATATTTGATAATAATTAATATATCAATTAAAACTCTCAATTAAGCTATTTACTTATAACAATAATTAAAATTTTCATGTTAAACTATGCACTAAATATATTACTTATATATCTTTGAGGGTCTAGCCTAGTGGTTAGTGCACGTGTTGTGATCTGTTGGTCACGAGTTCGAATCCTCATTCGAGCGTGTGTTGATAGGGGAGGGACACCCCCTATTGTGTGGCCCATGGGTTAAATTCCTCCGTTGAATTAAAAAAATGAAAAATTAGTTATGGAACTTTGAATAATTTAGCTCTTCATAATCTTTATCCTTTCAAATATTCAGTGTTCAAATCCAATGCATAATTTGACCAGTATGGTGTCTTTCTATTCTTTTGGCAATATGTAGTTGTTCATTTCTTCTTTCTCATTTATGGGTTAATGTTGAAAATGTCAAGAGTAAAAGTGCTATTTATTGTTTGGTTTTTTGTAGGGCAACTCTTGGAGATGCATGTCTTGCAGATGTTAGTTTTGCTGATTCTTTGGAAGCTTTTGGTGGTGGACAAGATGACCCTCTTAGTGTATCTATAGGAGGTTGGGAACTTCTTACATAACCACCCACCTTCTCTCATTAAATAAAAACATGCTTCTTGACGAACTTGTTTGACTAGATTTGAAGAGGTTTAAAATAGAAAGTAATATAATTTAAAGATATCCATTTCCTTAAAATTATAAATCAAAACAAATGTCAAATGTGGGATGATAACATAGGTTTTTAATTTATTAATTACTCTTATATATTTTAGGAAATATTTATGTAATAAAAAATATGATATGAAAATATTGGAAAAATAATTAATAAAATAGAACATAATATAAGGAGAACGATAACCAGTGGTAGCTTGCGAGGTGGCTTGTAATTGTTGGTTGATGTTTTTGTTTTTCAAATTCTGTAATAGCCAATCGTTCTGAGGAGTTTCAAAGAACCCATTTCTGATATTATCCAATTGCATAGTAGAATTAAGGCATCCTTTTTTTGTTTTAAAATGTTTACTTTGTTTGAACAATGCGATTTTGAGTTACTAGTGTGTGATGCATGTGAACTTGCCAAACATAATAAACATTCTTATTCCTTCTTTGCAATAAGAGTTTGGTACTTTTTGATACTATATAGATGTGTTGGGTCCCACTAAAACAATCTCTATTTTTGGTATAGTTTGTAACTTTTATTGATTGTTGTTCTAGATTAACTTGGGTATATTTGATGAAAATAAAAATGAAGCTTTTCTTTCCTTCAGAACTTCCATAGGATGATTTGCAATCACTTTAATGCATAGGTTAAAGTATTAAGGTCAAGTCACGGTACTTAATACATTAACGGAGCTTTTTATACATATCTAGATTCTGAGGGTATTGTAGTATCGGACCAGTTGTTTTAAAACTAGTGCTCAAAATGGTTTGTTTGAATGAAAGAATAAACATATACTGGAAGTTGTTCGATATCTTATGTTTACATTGAATCTCTTCCAAAACCATATTGGGGGATCCCATTCTTACTGGTGCTTATCTTATTAACCAAATGCTTCTCTATGCTCTTAATTTTAAGACTCTTTTATATCCTAGGAAAAACCTCTTATGTTGTTCCTGCTAAGGTATTTGGTTGTACTTGTTTTGTTATAGAACCTTTTTTAGCAAATTAGATTCTCGGGGTCTAAAGTGTGTTTATTGGTTGCTCTAGTACTCAAAAGGGTTGTAAATATTGTCGTCCACCCTACAGAAAGTATTTTGTGAGTATGGATATTATCTTTAGAGAATTTGAACCCAACTTGTTGTTACCTCTTTATAGGGAGATCAGATGGAAGAGATGACTAATCCTAACCCTTCTTATCTCTAGGGGGAGCATTTTATTGTGGATGGTAGTGACATGCAAAGAACATATAATCAACTATCCAAGTATGTTGGAATATTGGATAGACCAAATGTTACAGTTTTCTTGAGATGGCTCATATAGATACACCGTTGAACATGTTCCCCATGATCAACTATTTATTTTTCTGGAATAGCATGTTGAGTCTCCTAACCAAACATCCTAGTACTAACCATTTGAAAAAACATGCTTTGACCATTTGAAACAATAGCCCACTTTAAACAACTGTGGTGGTACAAACATGCTTTGACCATTTGAAAAGATGGGCTATTTGATGAAAATGGCCAAATTACAGGCAAAGTGAGCAGGAAAGGTGGCAAATGGAGTAATTACAAATTTGAGCCTAGTTTAAGCAGTATTTTGAGCAAATTTCCTATTAAAGTTTCTGTGTAGCATATGATTGCTATTGAAGTCATTCTAAATTTTGCAGATTCTATTCTAATCATATTTCATCTAGTTAATTGCATTTGCTTTACCAAATATTGTTATGCTGTGCAAAAGTACTAATACAAGATTTATGAGGGCTTCTACTTATAGCATGCATCATTTCTGGATTGTATTAGACAGTCGCTTGTTTGCATGCTATGGTGCTGTTACATTTAGGGCTAAGAAGAGTTCTTTCAATGATGAAGCACCCTTTTCTGTTTTCCGACTCTTATGTTTTCTTATTAGCAATGACAAAATAGTTCATATATTATTTTTCTGAAAATTAAAGATCATCTAAGTCTGAAGTTTCAAATTACTTTTAGGTTTAAAATTTATGTGTTGAAATCTTGAACATTCATTTTTCATTTGCATGCCATTTTTTAAAAATCAATTTGGGGACATACTAATTGTTAACGTGAAGCCATGTTACAATCTAGGTTGTTTGATGATTGTATTGAGAAATGTAAGAGTTTAGGTTTTATGTGTAAAAAGGATTATGATAAGCAATATCCCAAAATTTCTGTCTGATTTCTTTCCTTGATGCAGGTCCAATACTATCCAAGTTTATCAATGCGTTTCGTGAACTTGCAACTTATAAAGAGCTTTTATGTTCTCAAGTGAGTTCTGAAACTGCCATTGGCAAAGTTAGTAATAGTTGTTATTTTACACTCCCTCCATCCCAAATAAGTGTCCCAACTTCCACTTTCACAAGTATGAAGAAATGATAGTTATTATATTGGAAATATAAAATTTATTTATTGAATGACCAATATACCTTTCACTTAAATGTTTTTCCAACTTCCAAAGTCTTCCAATGTCCATTATCTATTAATATTTCAAGAATACAAAAGGAAAATCACCATCTAATTTTGTTAAAATCCAGTAATGAGACACTTATTATAGGACAAAAAAAAAGGAAGTTGAGATACTTATTTGGAGATAGAGGGAGTATTTCTAATTTTCAACAAAAATATTATATTTCTAATTTTTCTTCTGATGTATGAAAGTGCAAAATAAGTGCTTTGTTAATATAGTGGTTAATTACATATTCATTTGCATTTTCTTAAGAGTACTATGGTCTATGCAAGAAGTATAAGTTGGTTCTGCTTGTTTATATTTATATTGACAGACTCATTGATGGGCATGAAAGTAGCCTCTCTTTGTAGTGTGTACAGTTTTTAAAGTTTAGAAAATAACATCAGTTATCATAACATGGAATCTAAGGTTGTGAATATATGAAAACCTCAGTCAGGTGCTTGATTAAGTTATTTAATAGTGTAATTAAATTATACTAGTTTATCTTAAACAAAAAAAAAAAAAAGCTCAAAAAGGCAAACTTAAGGAAAGTTAAGAAACCAAGAATACTATTGATATTTGGAAAGAAAAAGGAAGAAATGCTATGATGGCCAAATCGACCTAAATTTTTATGCTTTTTTATTATACTCCATGCCAATGTTTGCATCAATGTTACTCTATTTTGAAAATTTAGTGTGGATTTATCCAAGCCAAAGCTGAGGGAGAATTGATAATATTTTCTTAATGGATTTGTTTGGTTTCGTCCATTTAAACTTACCCAAACTGGGACAAAGAATGAGGGTAAATTGATTTTCTTTGATTGGTTAGGTCCATCTATGTTTTGGGCCATTCGTTGCTTATTTTGGGTCTTCTATAACCATTGATACTATGCTCTTTCTATATTAACAGGATGAAAATGCTACTAAGTTGAGCTAACATGAGCATTTGTTCAACAGCAAAATTATTTTTGTTTATAAATTTCATTAAGTTCACTTTGAGGTTAAGGTCAATGGACTTATTTCAAAATTAAGAGACAAGATCTTGGTTATCTTTTTTCATATTTTGTTTGAATTGTTTTCCACGTATAGTTTGTGACATTTTTCTTTGGATTTGATGCAGGTAGAGCACGTTTTAATTGATCGGCTGGTGCAATTTATGGATGTTGATCTACGAGATGCTAAGGTGCGTCTTTCTGTAATTAGAGCTATGATAATAGACCACTATTATGAAAGCTAGAGAATGACCGCTAATGTTTCTGTTGGATTACGTATTGATAATAGGCATATCGAAAGTCTCACTTAAGATTTTCTTTAAAATATGTTAGATACCTTTCTATGCATTATATCGAAAGTCTCACTTTATGTTGTTAAGCCGGAAAACATTATTAACTTCCTTAAGAATGGATAATATTACAATTTAAGATGACCTCAATAGGGGAGGAAAATATTACAATATTGAAGATTGAGCTATACCGAATAGGGAAGGAAGATCACCCCAATCTTTTACTGCTTGGTCCCCTACTGAACAGTTGGATATGCAATGGTTAAAAGTTTTGGAGGTGCATGCTTATATTTGTTTTTCCTACAGGAGTGCCGCAAACGCTTTGACAAAGCCATATATGCCTACGATCAGGTATTTGCCAGTGTTTTTTTAAAAATTTAATAGTTGAACACTGAAATTTATGATGGCATGTGATACTGTTTATAAATGAAGGTTTTCATTCATCTTATATTTAGAAACTTATAGATTCTGCTATTGTTGACAAATTGGAACGGAAAGCAGAAACTCACTTTCTCACGTCAAAACAAACAAAGTTTTGTAATTTGAACTTTCAATGAGAACACTCACAATCACCTGACAGCAAATACAGATTCTATCATTGAACCTCCTTAGATTACAATTCTCTTTGCAGTAGAATAAGTACAGAACTCTTTACAGTCATCCCTTACTATGCTTTGCACTTTAGCTAAGCCTTAGTTACCTGACTAAAGCACTCATCTAAGCTCATATATAATTCCCCTCAAATATTTGAACAAACCAGTGTTCAACAGAATTCTTAATCCTCAGCCATACCTAAGTAACGACAGATGTTTGAACATAGACTGTCTCTCACGTGCATGCATATGAAGACGCATACCTAGTAATAGATATTACTATTACTTTATCTTTCTTTTTCCAAGGTTTTATGGCAGCGGTTGCTGGAGGAAGAACTTATGAGAGGATGTGAATTCTGTAGATCTTTTATATGATGCAGGGTCTATGTTTCATCTTCATTTTATGTCTTATTCTGTGATCTAAATGGAATATGATTCTTTGCTCCTCTAGCTATTCCTCTCTTTTGTTGCCCGTTATTGTTTTAATATCTCCATACTTTCTTTCACTGCCCTTTTGTAATAAAATTCCCCTCTGGATTTGTCCACCTTTTACATTAAAATTTATGGCTTACCTAAATGCTGGTGATAAAAGAAATGGTCCATGCATATTCTCTTGCAGGTAGCTTAGTTAACGGGGAGGTGCTTTTGCTCCTATAAGAAAAAATGACGCAATGCATTTCGTATGGGAGAGTATTTTGTTTGCTGAAGACAAACTGTCGTGTTATTTAAAAAGGACATCCTATGTTATTAATCATAGTTAACTCAGAGACTTGAATTGTGTGAGTTCGGGACTGAGGTAAAGTTAACAAAGATAAAAAATTTGGAAGGACAATAGGGATAACAATTTAAGATCTTGTGGTGCCAAACATTTAATTAATTGATTGGATATTGGGATTACAAGGCCTTGTCTCAATATGACTTTCCAATGTGAGGCGGTGGCAAGGGTAGATTTTATTAGTCTTTTTAGTAGTTTTGAGTAGCTATATGTTACAGACCTGCTGTATTTGTTACAGAGTATGTGGGGTGTCTTCTTTTTTTTCTTTTTTTTTTTTTTTTTTTTTATTAAGGTAAATGGTTATTTTATTAGTGGGAGGTTCAATAATTTCTTTATTATAATTCTAACAGAAATAAGTTTTTCCCAAAACTCAGATTTATTAGTATTCTCTCTAGCAAGCTCTAAGAGATTCTGTGGTTCTGTTCTGTCATAATGAGATCTAATTCTATCATCAAATCCCAGATTCAAACATACACATAACTAGGTTAAGGGGATCTAGAGTTTTGCTAACCATGAGTTTGGCCTTGGTGAGTTGAGAAATCCTGCTGTGCTGGAAAAACTACATGCAGAAAGGATGCAACATTCAAGAAAAAAGTTGAAATATTTGAAGTGTTAAAGAGGCAAGGACATCTTCAGTAGGAGGGGATCATCGGATCATCAAGGAAAATGGAGCCGTGGACTATAAGAATTATTTGCCTCCTCTCAGAAAGGGTTTTATCTGTTCATCAATCTCCTTGAGCTAGATGCAGAGAATGCAGCATTCATGGTGACCGCCTATAATCAAAACATTGCCTTTGTGTCATATTATTCAGTTATGGAAAATGAAGAAGCAATTTGATAATGTTGTAGAGTAGCAATGGAAGATTCATTTGATCCTGGAATTTAATTAAATACAATGGCGTAGGACTAGTCAACTGCATCTCGGGGGCATCTAACGACTCCTTATTTATGACAATATGAGAGGATGATGTGGTTTTTTTTTTTTTTTTTTTTTTTTTTTTTTTGGTTTTAAG
>CANUEY010524381.1:0-11001 GCA_948099555.1 Croton setiger
TACTTGTTGAGTATGCGACTCACACAAATCGCACCATGTGTTTTCAGGTATACTGTTGGATATTGCTATGTTATGAAACGATGAACTTGATCTGGAATCATGTTATTTTGATAGGTTATGATTAACCGTATTACATGTCTGGTTCATATGCTATGTTTACATTTGTATATGATCATGTGTCGACTAATATGGATAAGGTATCACAGATATTATAATGTATGTGTGATTATTTGGATAAGAGGAGTCCTAAGAGATAAATTCCTTTGACAGGTTCTGTTTAATATTTTGCAATTATGTTTTATTGATTTGTTTATATTATATAGTTTGCACTTACTGAGTTTGCAACTCATTAAATTGCCTTTATATGATTCCAGGTTTTCTTGGGGCAACTGACAGCGTCAGTTCCATTGTCTTTCCTCTGGGTCGGTCAGCCGAATCTTAGGATCTCTCTCTCTCACATTTCATCATTTGAATCATCCTATCATGTAGATTTTTGTCATACGGTTTGTAACATATTTAATATGCCTTTGATTAAACAAAAATGTGATATAGTAAATAAAGTGTGACATGTCATATGCTTGGTGGACGACATTGCATTACATGTACAGTTATTATATGTTAATAGTGCTTGTGTGTTGTGATATAGTAAATTAAAGCATGTTATGTTTGAATATGCTTATAGTGCAAAGTAAAACAGGATTAACCAGAAGTAAAAATAAAAGAGTAAATGTCATATGCTATACATGTATGATATGAATAACATGATTATGTATGTTGTAAATATCTAAAAGACATTAACAAGTTTAAAGAGTAATAGCAATATGTTGTATGGTTTAGTTTTGTTTATAAGTCATATGTTCTGTTAATAAAGTTTTGGGATAAATAGGTCATTGGATTGTAATATGTTATGTTTGATATTTGATTTATGCTTTTGGTTATATGTATGTTAATGTTTTGAATTGGACTTAGGTAAAAAAATGAGAATTTAATATGATAAAAAAAATGCAATATTTTGTGACGTAAGAGCATAAGTAGAGGTTGTTACATCAGTAGTTCATTCAACATGCAGAAACATTTGATGGATCCAAAACAGGAGGGTTAACAGAAGTGAACAAATAAACAATATGATTAGTTTCAATAGTGATGCATTAAAGATGAGCTGGCCATAAAACAGAAATGTTTGAGATCTCAACCATGAAAAATAGAAACAGTCCAGCAATGTTTATCTCATAATGTAAATCAACCAGTTAAGTGGAGAAACTATCTGTTTGAGAACTATGAACCAAATATAGCAAACAAATCAGAACAAAAAAAAAAAAAAAAACATGGTCATCCAAATTTAAATCTCAACTAAAAGCAATTCAAAACAGACAAGCTAACATCAATAAGTACTAATAGTGAACCAAGTAATTTTTCAGATTGTATTTTTACCCATTTTCCAAACAGGATATAGCTCAATCACTTATATATATATATATAAAGGAACAAAACTCTGGACCAACAACAGAATGAAACATTATGTAAGGCTTATATTCATTAACAATCCGTCCACGATAAATACCCATTCAAACAAAACTGAAAGAAGAACAAGGATCGATATTCAAAGAACAAACATAAAAACAGAAATCATCCACCAATAACTAGTCTAGTTCCCAGACTATTCCAAGCATTTTCAAAATGAAATTGAAATTGAACAAGGAAGATTTAGGTTTATGTACCTCAGAATTAACCTTCAATTAGCTATAGAAATCTCAGAATCCAACTATTCTTTTACAGCAAACCCTCAACAACAAAAAACAACTTACAGAAAGAACAATGTAACAACCCTTTCAATTCTCGATTTCAAATCAATTTTGAAATCTAGAATCAAAAATTTTCTCTTATAGAAGCAAAAACTATTTTTTAAAAGAAAAGAAAAATTACAGAATTTTTAGAAAAATCCCTCGACTCCAAAACTGGCCTCGATTCCAGAATCCTCCATCCCTTGATTGAAATTGCTGCTTCAGCTTTATAGGGCCAGGCCCTCCTTCGCGTGCCTCCTTCTTTTTCCTCTCCCTTCCTTCTCTTCGTCCGTGGCTCTCCACTATCATTAATGTACGATTCTGTTATGCAAGGAGACAAAGACGAATTCCTTCATTTGTGGCCATTCCCATTTGTTATTGCTTTTGGTTTCTCTTTTCTTCAACTCGTGTCTATCTTTAATTTCAATTCTTTCGTTGTTTTCTGGTTCAATTGTCTGCATTTCCATCTTTTCTCTTTTTTTGTTTTCCTTTAGCATAAAACGACGCCGTTTCTGCTGAAGTGGTGCATTTTGCACCTATTCTAATTAAAGGGCAGAACGGTTTGAATCGAACCATTTCGGTTCGATTCAAATCCCAGCCTTCTCTTCTCCTTCTTTTCTTTTCATTCTTCATTTAACCGCTCTTCTTTTGCATCTCTTTCAATCATATCCTTCCTTCCCATGTTAACTTTCAATTCTTCCTCATTTCTTCTCTTTTCTTCAATTAAATCCTTTCCTATTTTATTCATTCATTTTTTTTTTCTTTTCTTCTTTTTTAAATTTTTTATAAAATTTTTCAAAATAAAAATAAACTAAAACTGAAAATAAGACAAATAGATTTTAATTTGAATATTTTTCTTTTTAAATTTTGGGGTCAAAAATCAAGCGTCAACGTATACCTCTAATCAAGAGGCAAAAATTATGATTGCAAGAGGAATTAGGCCAAGGCAGTTTCAGTCCTAACCTAGATTCAGAAGCTTCTTTAGTAGATCTACAGTCAAACATTGCACTTTTTGTAATGAAGATAATCATACAAGTCAGAATTGCTACAAAAAGTTTGCATATCCTATTGGTTACAGGCCATGGATTCCAACTTCTTCTTAAGTTCCTCTTGGATTTGCTAGATCACAAAAGATTGTTAATATAATTTCTTAAGGATCAAAATCAAATGTTAATGGTGGTAGCTATTTGACAACATCTATACAACAATCTGATTTTCAACATCCGGAGGCATATGGAGAAGTTTTGGATAGTGCAAATTTTTCTAGAGCAAATATCCAGAATAAGTATATGTAGAATGTGCATAGTCCTGGTTAAACAATAAATAGAGGTTTTCATAAGTAGTACAATGTTACAAGCCCTTCTGCTGGCACTGGCGTACCATTTACACAGGAGCAGTATGAAAAGTTAATAACACTTACAGAATCAAAATTGTCTTTTGATTCAACAAAAACAGTGTCAATCAATCCTCATATTATATATAGTGTGCTAACAACTCATCTTGATGAATCATTGGTAGATGCAAAACCAACAACTGCTGCAGCAGATAACTCTTATTCTTACATCTAGATCTTAGATTTTGGAGCAACTGATCATGTTACTTCTTAGTTGAATCTTTTTACAACTTACAGAAGAATTAAACCAATCATCATAAAATTTTCGAATTGAAATACTGTCACAACAAGTCATGTAGGAAACATTATGTTTTCAAAGGATTTTTACTTAAATGATGTTTTATAAATCCTAGATTTCTCATTCAATCTGATTTCAGTCATTAGTTTAATAAGACAATTAGGTACATTGTTGTTAATGGATAATGTATGTCTAAACTAGAAGAAACACTCCTTGAGGAAGATTGGTTTAGCTAAGATCATTGGAGAACAACATGCATATCAACCTGATCAAGCTCAACCTTTCATCAAGACTGTTATTGTGACACCTCAAACCCAAACCTATATCGTTATCGACATCATTTCATGCATAAAGTGCATTTTCATTAAAATGCATTATATTTTGGTTTGATATTTGAGTTAAACATGAATTATATGATTTGAATATGATAATGCATGAAACGAATATGATTAATAAGCTATGTTTTAAGCTCGTTTACCTTCGTAAGACACAAACGAAGTTGTGAACCCTCACCGGAATTTGGTTCCCTTCTGAGTCGCCGAGCCCTCCCGCGAGGGGTCGAGTTAGCCGGGGATGTTCACTCAGGGTGAATGTGTGTATGTGTAGAGTCGCCACTTAATTTTATTTTTTAAAGGGGAAGAATTAAGAAAGAACCCCTAGTGATTCCGTTTTGCGATTAACCTATTTCTAAGTCAATCGCCCCAATGGATGAATGACACTAGTCTTCGAACCCGAGGTGGATTCGGAGGTTATGTCATGCATTCATCTCAATGATTTTACTCCTAAATGTATGTTATGCAAGAATGAAGAGATTTGAAAGGATAGTGGGTGGACCTACTATTCGAGGTTAGATCTTGAATATGCCTACATACTCTCGTTTGAATGAGAGATCAAGGTTAATGTAGTTCGAAATTTTCTATTTAAAGGCGTGATGAAGGGATGGAATGCATGTATGCATGCTATGAGTGTGTGGATGTGATTTTAGGCCTTTTTGGCAAAAAAGGAGTTTATCGACGTCCATGGTCGAAAAGGGAGTTTATCGACTTTCATGGTCGAAATGGGAGTTTATCGACTTCTGCGGTCGAAATGTGTGAAATGTAAGCCTAGTGGCCAAAAAAGGAGTTTATCGACGTTTGTGGTCGAAATGTGTGATTTTTTGGCCTAGTGGCCGAAAAAGGAGTTTATCAACATTCGTGGTCGAAATGTGTGATTTTTAGGCCTAATGGCTGAAAAAGGAGTTTAATGACGTCCGTGGTCAAAATGTGTGAAATGTAGGCCTAGTGGCCGAAAAAAGGAGTTTAATGACATCCGTGGTCGAAAAGTGTGATTTCTAGGATTTCCGCTGGGGAAGATTGATTTTTAGGCCCTTTGGCCAAAATATATGTTTTGGTATGTTTCTGCTGGGAGAAAGAGGTTTATTAGGCCATAGATTGATTTAGAGTGGCACTGCGGCCAAAAGATTGATTTAGAGTGGCACTACGGCTTAAAGATTGGTTTATTTACGCATTGTGGCCAAAAGGAGTGATTTAGGTGGCGTTGTGGCCAAAAGGTATGATTATGCAATGCATAATGTTATGTATGCATGATTGGAGAAGGAGTAGAAGAGAATTAAATCAAAAAGATTGAGTTTAGAATTGTACCTGTGGCAATTGGCGTTCGCTTTGTAGCTTCAGTTTGATTTGGAATTATTTTATTATGTGATTATATGAATGAATGCAAGTTATCACAATGATGCAATGCAGAAAGCAGTAAAGAATTGCCTGAAGATGAGGAATCACCGAAGGCAAAAAAGGAGAAGAGAACGACTGTCAACACAGCTTAAGGTGTGAGGAAAAAGTAAGTTTGAGGGGGTATTTATAGGGTTAAATTCGGCCAAAAGTCAACCGAGGGCGGCCCGGAGCGCCTCTGGAGGGCGGCCTGGGGCGACCCGCCTCAGGAACTCGTGTGCTTTTCGTTCCGGAGCCTTTTCGGGACGTTCCGGGACTTCGATAGCTTTTCCGAGGACATTTATGTGACCCTCGTAAAATCCCAGACGTTTCTAGTACCAAGAAGGCATATTTCCGGCACTGTTTTTTGGTGTCGCCCGGTCTAGCTTGACTATTTGCAGTCTGAGGAACTCGGTTTTCCGGGTCTCAAAATTTGAGTATTCACAATTGCCCCCCACTAGGCGACATAAATGTGATTTATGGAGCTCAGTTGTGTTTTGAATCGTGAATTTTGAGGTCGGTTTCCGAACGCACGGGGAGGACCTGCATTTAGGAATTTGCAATGCATAACTGGACTAAGAGTCTTCTGAAAGAATCAATATAAGGTAATATGGTTTGGTTGTTTTGGTCACTTTATAAGGGGTAGCAGTGGATTGGGATTTTTTAAAGGTTTGTACCAAATTTAGGAACTTGAGGCTAATGTTTCTCTCTTTGGATCATGATGGAGGAAATGTGCATTCCTTTTGAGGAGGTTTGTCCAATAGTGGGGTGTGGTCCAAATGACCCCTTGGTTAGACACGAGATCAAGTTCGGCTATTTGAGCTCTTTTGAGAGTCTTTTCACTTTACCAAGACATATGCCCCAAACAATGTTAGTGGATGAGCAGAAAGTGATTCTGTCATCTCTAATGGATGAATTTTCGGAAGCAAATCCTAAAGACTAGAAACAGGTGAGACTCTTGGCAAGCTTTTTGTTTTAATAACGATTCAGGTTTGGAGGTCTGCAATTTTGCCCCCTGATTAGGAAAATGGTGGAGATGAGCTGCATTGGTGGCATTATACTGATAGGATCTCGCGGAGACTGAAACTTGGGTCTTGATGACTGGACCGTTTCTCCAATCATCAATTTTTAATTTATTTATTATTATTTTTATGCTTTCTTACACATACTCAATATTTTTCCCGAGTATCAAGCTTGATTTATTTCTCAAGCATGGCCAATTGAGAAGCCAAGAAGGAAGTCATTGCTAGTGGACTTAAGCTTCAGGTGAGGTGACTGATGAAGAGATTAAGATGACTCCGTAAGGTGATGGAGTTTAAGGAAGACTTGGGGTCTCAGGAAGACATTGACGACGTTGCTCTTTGCGAAGAGCGGGAGACTTAGACTTCTAGGTTGACTCGATTTTGGGACCTTTTGACTTTCGACTCAATTTGAGAGTTAAATTTCAAATTTTAGAATTTCAACTTTTGGTTTGACCCAAATTTTAGGTGACTTAACTTGACATGACAATTTTGAACTTGTGAAAGAATTTTTACTTCCCAAATACAATTTTATTTTTTTATCTCTAATTTTTGCCTAAGCCGCCCTTTCGGGTTTTCAACTTAGCGAGCTGCCCATTTTTTCCTAAGCCGCCCTTTTGGGTTTCCAACTTAGCGAGCTTTTTTTTTTTTCATTTGCTCTAATTTTTGTCTAAGTCGCCCTTTTCGGGTTTTCGACTTAGTGAGCTTTTATTTTTTAATTTGCTCTAATTTTTGCCTAAGCCGCCCTTTCGGGTTTTCGACTTAGCGAACTTTTTCTTTTTTTTTTATTATTCTTTAATTAGAAAAGAGAATGAAATGCAAATGAAATTTTTATTAATTTTGAACCGAGACGGAAGGGGTCGCCTACGTATCTCCGTAATACAATTTTTTCTTTTCTTTACTTTATAAAAGGAGAATCAGGTTCACGTAGTTCTTATTACGATATGCATGTGAATTATACATAATATTTTTTTAATTGATCTAAATTTCATGGCTTCATGAACTCCAAACAATCTAGATCTGCTAGGATGACTGCTCCGCCAGAAAGTATCTTTTTCAGAAGATATGGTCCAGCCCAATGAGGGCGGAACTTTCCACGGGGGTCTATGATTGGTGCTCAGATTTCTTTGAGGACTAAACAACCTTCTTCCAACTTCCGGTCTTTGACTTTCTTGTTGAAGTCTCTAGTCATTCGTCTTTGGTAACCCTGGATCTGATGTAAGGCCTGTAGTATTCTTTCATCTAGATCCAAAAGTTGGTAATGGTAATTGTTGATCCAATTAGCCTCATTGACTTGGCTTTCTTGGATAACTTTAGCTGAACGAACTTTGAGTTCAATGCGGAGTATCGCTTCCATTCCATATACTAAGGAATACGGGGTTGCCCCAGTAGGAGTTCGGATGGCAGTTCTGTAACCCCATAAGGCATAGGGAAAATGCTCATGCCAGCTTTTGTGGTTTTGAACCATTTTCTGAAGAATGACTTTGATGGACTTATTTGCAGCTTCTACAGCCCTATTTTTCTAAGGTCTGTAAGGGGAAGACTTATGGTGTTGGATCTTATTATCCTTCAATAAGCTTGCAAATTCTTTTTGGAAATGGGTTCCATTATCAGTGATAATTTCAAAGGGTGTCCCATACCGACATAGGATATTAGTACGGACGAACTATGCAGCTTTTCTGGCATTTAGGACTGAGTAAGAGGCTGCTTCAACCCATTTTGTGAAGTAATCCACAGCTACAAGAATGAATTAATGGCCATTTGAGGCCATTGGGTGAATTTTTCCGATCACATCAATTCCCCATGTGGTGAAGGGCTATGGTGAAGCAATAGGATTCAAAGCAATGGGTGGTTGCCTTTGTAACTTGGCAAAATTTGGCATTTTGGCACTTTTGCACATGTTTTACGCAGTCTGCATTCATGGTCAGCCAGTATTAGCCCAAATTCATGATTTTCCGAGTCAATGCCATTCCATGCATGTGTGGACCAAGTTCTCCACCATGTACAGATTCCATAATTGATTCAGCCTCTGCCTCTATGAATACTCGAATTTTGAGGCTTGGAAAATGAATTTCCGCAAACTGCGAACAGTCAAGCCGGACCGGACATTTTTGTAAAGCAGCACTGAAAGTATGCCTTCATGGTACTTGAAATGTCCGAAATTTCACGAGTGTCACAGAAATGACCTCGGAATAGCCATCGGAGTCCCGGAACGTCCCAAAAAGGCTCCGGAACGAAAAACGCTTGAGTTGCGGAGGGAAGGCAGCCCTAGGCGCCTAAGGAAGGCGCCCCTGGCCGCCTTCCAAGGCAGCCCAGGCCGCCCTCTAGAGGCAGCCCTGGCCGCCCTCAGGAGGCAACCCAGGCCGCCCTCGACGGTAGCCCGGGCCGCCCTCTATTCGCTTTTTGGCCGAAAATCACCTATAAATACCCCCAAAACCATCACTTTCCTCACACCTTGAGCTGTGTTGACAGCCGCTCTCTTCTCCCTTCTTGCCTACGGTGATTCTTCATCTCAAAGGCAATTCTTTAATGCTTTCTGCATTGAATTTCTTTGATAACTTGCATTTGCATACATTAATCACATAAAAATAAGTCCAAATCAAATTGAAGCTAAGGAGTGGACGCCAACTACCACAGGTATATTCTGAAACTTTGTCTCTTTGTTTTAGCTTTGTTTATCTCATCATCAATCATGCATACATGACATTTGCATCTCATAAATACACGTTTTGGCAAATATGTCATCATAATCACTTATTTTGGCCGTTGCGCCACCTTTATCAAATCTTTCGGCCACAGTGCCGCTAAAATCAACTTTTTGGCTACAACGCCTAAACAAACATATTTTTGGCCGCAGCGCCACACTAAAAATCATATTTTGGCCCCTAGGCCTAATAAACCATCCTTTCCCCAGTAGAAACACACACAAAAACATACTTTTGGCCAAAAGGCCTAAAAATCAATCTTCCCCAGTGGAAATCCAACAAAATCACACTTTTGACCACGAAAGTCATAAAACTCCTTTTTCGGTCACTAGACCAACAAAATCACACTTTTGACCACGGAAGTCATAAAACTCGTTTTTCGGTCACTAAACCAATAAAATCACATTTTCAACCACGGACGTCGATAAACTCCATTTTTTACCACGGATGTCAATAAACTCCCTTTTTGGCCCCTAGGCCTAAACTCACATTTCACACACTCATAGCATGGATACATGCATACATCCCCTTCATCGCCTTTAAATAGGCAATTCGAACTACATTAACCTTGATCTCTCATTCAAAAGAGAGTGTATAGGCATATTCAAGATACAACTTCGAATAGCAGGTCTCCCATCTCATTTTTCATACATTTTTTCCAAATCATCATTCCTGCATAACATTAATTTAGAAGAAATATTATTGGATATGAATGCATGACATAACCTTCGAATCCACCTCGGGTTCGAAGACTAGTGCATTTCATTCATTGGGGTGACTAACCTAGAAATAGGTTAATCTCAAAACGGAGTCACTAATGCGTTCTTTCTTAATTTTTCTCCTTTAACAAAATAAATTAAGTGTTGACTCTACACACACATACATTTCTCACGTCGAGTGAACATCCCTGGCCAACCGACTTCCCTCGCGGATCGGCCCGGCGGTTCGGAAGGGCGCACCTCCGGTAAGGGTTCACAATCTGGCGACTCCACTGGGGACTACTTAACTAAAGTTAAGTGTGCATTACCATTGCATTCATATCATTGCATATTTCTTCTCCTAACCCTTTTTGCAGGAAACAAGGGCTCTTTCCTAAAGAAGTTTTGAAGAAGATTTGGACTTATAAAAATAATAAAATGAAATTGCATTTGCATCTGATGTGCATAATTTTCGAAAAATTGATGATGATGATGATGAGTTTTTCAAAAAATCATAAAAAATGAATTTCAAATGAATTCCTTCTCTCTCTACAAAACTTCTTATGAGTCGGGATATCGAGTAGCGCTTGATTAGCACATCTCATTGATGATGTCAACGGACAAAGTGTCCCACCTTGGTGCCGAAAACCACTTCTAATCCTTTTAGTGGTGGCCCAAGAGTGATTCGTACTGCTGCAACCACGCGAAACTCTCTGTTTCATATGTGGCGAGGTATATCCTTACTCTAGGAATTCGAGGGTCCCTATTAGCCATTCAGTTTTCTCATCTAAATTAGAACCTTGCCCTTAGGATACCATTGATCAGACCTTTGCATTCATCCCATGACATTAAAATGAATTATGGCGTGATAGATGTATGCATTCCTGCATTCATACATACCACCTATAAATAGGGGGGAATAGAAAAAGAGAGGTAAAACCAAGAGTAAAAAAAAAAAACTAATAAAAAGAGAGGAAAGGAAAGAATAAAGAAGCAAATGAGAATGAATCATTTAAGACTAATGCCATACTTGGACAAAGAGTCTACCCTACTGTTGACGCTCGATTCGTGCACACCCCCAAAGTTATCCAAGGATAATAAAAGCTACGAATCCGGAATCGTCGCAATTCCTTTTCGGTTCGCTCTTTCCTCTTTTCCTAAAATATTTTCCTAATATTTTTAATCCTTTTCGTGTCGCGATTAAATTCTCAAAAAATTCCCTTCTAGTTGCAAAAAAATATTTTTATGCTTGTCGATATATTTTATTTTCCAAATTGCAAAAATTGAAAAATAGGAAAAAATAGAAAAAGAAGAAAAAGAAAAAAAAGAGTTTAAATATATTTATTTGCGATTTTAATCTTAAAAATCAATTTTAAGTTTAAAATTGCAAATGTTTATATTTTATTTATGATTTCAATTTTTAATTGAAATACGTGTTGTGTTTTTAATCTTAATTAATTT
>CANUEY010524588.1:0-27165 GCA_948099555.1 Croton setiger
ATAAACTGCTTACATAAGGAAGATATTTGATAGTATTATAATGAGTGGAGGTAGAGAGAGTGGTTAGAATTGGTTGGATATTGATATAAGCATCTAATTATTGGTGTATGCAGAAATGAAATAGGGTCAATTTTGATTTTGGTGCCCACTTTTCCAATTCTTTGTGTATATACACATTTTGAGCTTTCCTTAGTTTTATTTTAGGTTTTCAAATCTTCCTTTCCACTCACTCTCTCTTTTATAATTATATCGACAAAATACTTTTTTCAACGTAAGTTTTTTTCCTTCTATACACATAGTTTAGTGGGTAGCATGTGGGTAACGGCGGGAAGCCTTTCTAAATTATTACTAATAATGTATGTTTGTGAGTGTGTATATAATTATAGTATTAGGGTCTGGTTTAGATACTTACTTACGTTATTTTTGGTGTATGCATGTCACGTGTATATTTTTTATATAAATAATTCTAATGTAGCCTTTATTTTAAGACAATATGTATATGCTTATGTAAAAAATAGTGTTAATATATATATATATATATATATATATATATATATATATTTGAGAAAAAAAAGTAAAAGTTTAGGAAAAATAAAGTTCTCAAAAAGGTCATAGAATCAACGACTCATTGATTCTTTGTTTTGTTGTTTCATAAATGAAGCCAAATCCAAATTAAGGAATCTTTAAAGAACAATTACTCAGCTAAGAAGACTTTTTGCTTAGTAATTCAAACAAAGAGGTCTTGACATTAATTTAAAGTGTGATTTGTTTTCTATCTCTTATTTCTTTAGTTTTTTCAGAAAACAAATTTAATTGTAATATCTATAATTTCTCTATTTATAAATTATAATTACAAACAAAATAGAAGAATATCAGCTTTTAAAATAACTCTCTCAAAATGCCCATTTTTGCCATTTTATTTTTAAAAAGTCATTCATTTAATTATTTACTAGTTTTTTTTTATGTAATCGTAATTTGTTAATAATTTTGTTATATTTATTGATTATATGCACCATTAAATAGTATATTTTTCAATTTACGTATTTATCCTCATTTGAATATAATATGTTTATGTAATTTTTAAATATATATTTATATACCTATTTTAAACACTCATATATACTAAAATGAAATAAAGTATATAAATTTAGATTTATATATATTTCAAAAAGAATTCAATGTAAATTATATACTTTATTTCAAATTTTTTATTTATCTATAGTATATATAAATGTAAATTTATAAACTCTATTTTTCTTACATGAATTTTGCTTTACGATTTTGGTCACTAACACGCATAGGATAGATTTGTAAAATAATACATCAAGTTCTTATAATAATCTCATACAATTTCTTCTTACAATATATATTTTAGTAAAAATTTCATAACATCTCGTAAATCGAAAGTGTTAGTTTGCTAACTTTATAAACTTAGAAGAAAAAAAATATTTAAACCTCAATAATAAAAAATTTGTAGGGGTATTTTAGACAAACTCGAATGAAATTTTTTTTTTATTATTAATTTATTCAAAATTCTACCCTATTATGAGTAAAATTGAGCTACTTATAAATTATTATTTTTTCAATTGAAATCAAGTGCAACCGTGAATTATAACTAATATCAAATAATAATTACTTTTATTATTTGATATATCTTTAAAAATCCCATTCTATAGTTTTCTTCTATGAAATTCTCATTTTAGAAATCAAAATTATATACAAAAAATAGGGTTTGGAAGCAAATAGTTTGAAAATTAATAGGTAATAAATATCATAAAGTTTCTAAATAGCACATATCCAAAAAAATAAATTTAAATTTTAAAAATACCTCATTTGAAAATAAAATTTTAAAAAATTAATTTCCTTGATCCACCGCAAACCTCACCAAAATGCCACCTAAAATTTTGGTGGAAGCTAAGATTCAAACTCATGACTTTTGAAAGTCATAAAACAAACTCTACACTAAGTCACAAACTAATTTATATTTTATTAATACATAAAATTATAATTATATATATGTTATATATCATTAAACCTTCGCCACCATCTCCAATAAACTGGTTACCAAAACACTATTGATTAGTCACCAGACCACCATTAATATTTTATTATTTTATTTTTATTATATTTAAAAAAATAAAATTAAAAAATGAAAGGAGAAATAAAAAAGTAAAAATAAAAATAAAATGTACTACATATTAAATTTCTCAAAATTTGTTATATTTAGTAAAGCTCAAAGTGTGTTATATTTACTAAAGCAAACTTTAAAAATATGTTAAGTAATACCCTATCCCTTTCCTTAATTGGAATGAAGTCCAACCGTGAATTCTTACTAATAATTACTTTTAGGAATTGGATTCTAATAATTTTTTTTATTTTACATCAAATCCTTATTTTAGCAATCAAAATCATTTAATTATTAATTATTTATATTTATAATAGAATAGTATTATTTATTAGAATATAATTTAAATTTTATTGAATAATAATTAAATTAATTATTTTTATTTGAATTTATTTAATTAATCACTAAAGTACTATTACTTATTAAAATATGATTTGTATATAATTATTAAATTCTGAATAATTATAATATAATTTGAATTTAATTAATTAACAATAAAAATAATTTTTTTTATTAGAATAGATTTCATTAATTAATAATTTAAATAGTATTTGATAGTAGAATATATGATTTAAATTTATTTAATTAATGACTATAAAAATAATTATGTAGAACTGCTTTTCATATTAAAATATGATTTAAATTTAATTAATTACGTAAATAATTATATAGAGACAACTTTATCATTGATAATATAAATTTTATAAGGGTGTTTTAGACGAAACCGAATGACTCTCCCCTCAATACTTATGTTTTTATACACTATAGATAGATAAATATAAATACTGAATCTCAAAAAACAAAACACTAGCGTTACAATTTGAGGAATTTAAATATATATTATAAATTTGACAAAAAAAATCATTTCTACCATTAACTTACATTCGTATATAATTTGTAATACTGAATTAAATTCTGTGAATTGCAATTTGATTCTTTTGATCTTAGCACTCAATGCAAACAAGTTCTCGAGCTCGAGAACTATAGCCTACAGTCTGTAGTCTGTAGCATTGCCCTTAAAATACAAATCTAATTTGAATTTTGTTTTATAGGAGAAGTACATGTTAAAGCACATGAAATGTTGAATGTTATTATAGTGTCCATACCAAAAAGATTAATTGCATTCATAAAAGTTACCTTATCCTTCAGCTACAGTTCAGATTCTTTAGAAGTAGCTTTTAATGGCTATCAAGAATAAATGCTCAAGTTGGTATTTAGCTGAATTTGCAAATGCTATTATTCTACCTTTTTTACCTAATTCTGCCCTAATACATTCACTAACCTTAATTATAAAGTAAAACCTAACTCCATCCAACATTATAATTAGTCTTTTACTTTTCTTAATTTATCTAACTAAAGCATTTGGTGTTTCCTTATTTTATAAGTGTTTCTCTTATTTAGTGAAATTATGGGATCTATTTGATCCTTTAGTAATTAAGACCTCAATTATTTTCAGGTTGAAACAATACGACTCATTAAATAATTACGTTTTTTCGTATTTTAAATAATGTAATCCGAGTCATTTTATTCACTTCTCATTATATCTATTTAATTTGTTTACATTATATGTTATTACACAACCCATTTATCATAATAATCTATTGTAGATATGTATGTAAAGGTATTTGGTATTCTTGTATTTTTTAGACCAAAGGATTGGTTAGTATAATGGGACCAAAATTGGAAAAGCAAGAAATGTATATTAAGAATAATGAGGACCTAATAGTAGATAAATCAAAATTTTAAGGACCCCATAGAAATTTTCCCAATTTTTATTTGTCTTTTTATTTTAATTTTTTTTATTTAGTTTTAAAATTTCCATGAATTATACAAAGAAGAGTGGTCCAAATCAGCATCTATTAAAGTGGGAAAAATAAGTGCCCATCAAAAGCTGAGCAAGTACTCTTATCAGGCACCGTCACCAATAAATATTGACCGTCAGATTCCCTTTTCGAATGGTGCAGATTTTAGGAAGTGCGTATATCTCACGCCACATGTTCTTATTTCCTTCGCTTACATAATACTTCCTCTTCATGAATTTCTTGCTTTCCAACTGCCACAATAAAATTGAAACTTCAACCGTTTTAATACCCTTTTAATAACGCTTTATAAATTTATTAAACTCTACCCTTAATAAATTTTCTTTAATTTGATAGTTTTTTTTGTTAATTAATACTACTAATAAAATTTAGAAATAATTTTATTATAATACATTAATATTTATTATTAAAATAATATTTTTATAAATGCTAGAACTGAATATAATGTCTAATTATCGGAAAATGAAGTAAATAACATCACGAACTAAATAGATACTATATTTATTAGACGTACATTAAATCAATAAAGATTTTTTTTTTTAACAAAAATGTTTCAAAATGTAAATATTTTTTTTTTCACAATATACTCATCATAAAATGATTTCAATTTTTTTTTTTATCTACAAAAAAAAATTAGCGAAAAATAAAAATTACTATAAATTAGAAGAAAAAAATCACAATATTATAAAAAAGTCTTCCCTAATTCCACACTACTTGACTAAACGATTAACCAAACCTACCCCACCCACCGAGAGAGGGAGAAAAAAAATATACACTGAACTCCAAAACCTAACTGAACCGGGTTCTATGCCTGCTCCGATTCGACTATTCTCTCCCTAATTTTGAAATTTCTATGATTTCATCCAAAACTAGGTGTATCCACTGGAGCCCCAACGGGTTCCTCTTGACCCGGAATCTCCTTTTTCCTTCGCATTTCCAGCACTTTACGATGGTGATTCGAATGCAATTCGCTAGAGAAAGTCGGGCTACAGGCGGGTCTGTATTCGGGCAAAAGCCGACCCGATTTATATCTGACTCCACAAGCGTTACAAAGAGTTTTCGCTCCAAGAGGACCTGTTCGCCATTGTGGAGTCTTTTGAACACCGCAATGACTACACCGCCTAGGTGTCTGAAACCCACCGCCGCCACCCTCGCCGGCAGGTCTTTTCTTCGATTTTTTGGTTGGCGGTTTCATCAAATAAACGGGTTTTTGGGTTAGTTCATGGGCCATACCCGTCGAAGTGAAGATAAAGCAAGGACTAGAAGGATCTGAAGACGAAGACGAGGTTGTAGAACTAGAACTTGAAGATGACTCCGTTATAGACGGCGACCCCAAAGACCAAACTCTAACGCCGGTTCTATTCCGTTTGCTTCTAGGCTTGGCAGGAATCGGAGTTTTGAAACAGGGTTCCGACATTAAAACCGGATTATCAGTTACAAAAGGGTAGTTCTCTTGTTTCGGTTTCTCGGCTATTATAACGGTGGCCGGAAAAGGAGCAGAATATTCGGAGTTGGTATCCTCTACGAAATGAGAAAGCCATTCAAGACTTGCCAAATCGTCTGCCTGTAAAAAGGGTAACTTTATTAGTCAACAATACAACTTCAACCAGTAATAATTTAACAAAAAAGAACCGATTTATTTCCAAACTAGCGTACCGGAACGCCGAGTTCGCTGGCGAGTACATACCCAAAATCGTCTTTCGACGAAAAATCGAAGCTTTTGCCATTACTGAGTTTATCAGTTACATGGGGTTGTTGTTTTTTAGGAGAAACAGAGACAGCACATGCGTTTTCTTCTTCTTCCTCCTCCTCTCCGCCAATGAAACCGGCGGGGTCATTAGAGAAGTCTAAAAGTTCATCGACAATAGAGTCATCATTCGACGACGACGGGACGCCGTTTTGGAAATTAACTGCCGATAAATCGTCGAGAAAAACTTGTGGGTTTTTGTAAGCCATTTCCTTTCTGCTAATACTTGTTCTCAGAGCAACTTGAAGGCATTCCATTTGTTCTTTTTTTTTTTTCTGAATAAAAATAAACAACAAAACCCCAAATTGAAATTCTCAAAAGAAGAAATTTCTCTGAAATTTGAACAAATTGGAGAATTTATACCTGAAAAGGAGAAAAGATAAGAAACAAAGTAAAAGGGTGCAGAAGGAAAATGGAAGATAAAAGGCAAGTAAGTTTGGTAAAGCATTGAATAAGAGAGGCCAAATCGTTGTGGCCTATAACAAAAGCGCCGGTTTTCTTTTTTTTTAAAAAAAACTTTTTTTACTTTTTTTTTCTTTCTAGATTTTATAAAAATTGAAGTATTCATGACGTGTATTTATATTATACGTTATAAGTACGTAGAAAACGCGTAGAGTTAATAGATATTAACCAAGCTCCCAAACAGCAAATGGTTTAGAGTTATGACTGAATTTACTATGCTTCTAAAACAATACTAACAAATAAAAAAGAAATATATTTATTTAATTTATAATATTTTTAAAACTTTACTATAAGAATATTTATGAATTTAGCATTTATAATAAATGCATAAAAACCCTACCACCTAACCTAACAACTCTAATAAGGCCAAAAAATGAATTTTATGTTTAAGTTATTAAGGTTAAGAGAAGATTGGTATTATTGTCTTTGTAAAACTTGATGTTTAGAAGATTAATGGTAGCATAATCCAACATTCTATGCCATATCCAATAATCATCATTAACATATATTAAACCTTTGAAATCCATAATAGTATTAGAGTTTAAATTAATAATATAAGTGTTTCCAACTATTTGCCAACAAGCATCATTAAGTTGTCTTCCACTTTTTATGACTACACATAATATAAAGTTAAGACATACCCTATAATTAATAACACTCTATAGGATATGTTTGAACCAATTTACTATAACAATATTTTTGAATTTAGCATTTTTATCGACTTACTACATTTGACAAAATAGCACATTTTTTCTTAAATTAGTGAAATAATACATTTTGTATGTTTTTACCTTGTGCCTTTATTTTTTTTTTTTGTTTTTTTAATTTTTTATTTTTATTTTATTTTAATTAATTAATTAATTAATCAAAAATTAAATAAAAATCAATATACGTCAATATCTGTCAATATAATTTACTAGTATATTTTCATGGAGTTTACCAATTAGTTCATTAGTTTTAAGCTTAATAAGATTAATTAATTCTTTCATGGAGTTAACATTATAATCTCATTCATCCGATAATGATTTTAAGATCTTGTTGGTTATATCATCCAAAGTGTAATGCTTGTCATGCTTCTACAATTCCACCACAGTAGCAAGCAACTGAATTGTTATTTTGGTAATATTTTCTTGAGCCTTCATGATAAATGTCTCATAATCATAGATAAGTGGGAGACTCAAGTTTGAATTAGGGTTTCTATAGAGTATGAGGTTACTTTTATAGAGAGTGGGTGCACTACAGTTTCTAGGCCTCTTGAATGGGCTAGAGGACCTTACACCCAGAACGGAATCATACCTGGCTTATGGTCCGGCACAAGAAGATTGTTTCATAATACAGTCCTACAATCTCAAACTCTTCCACATTCTTCTCTTGAGAAACAGCTAAGAATCATGGGTTTAGCTAGTTGATTCTTGTAGTTGAGTTACTTGTGTGGTTCAAGCCACTCCTTTCTTAGAATGGGGACTAGCTCATCACCTTTACCCTTTTTGGTAGATGGTTGCTGCTCTTTAAGAGCACAATCAACTTATTAGCCATTGCTCTTGGGAACTTTAATTAGTCAACTTTTGGTTGCGGCCACAATGAATCTTGAAGAATCGAGCTTAGTGACTTAAGGTTGCAGAAACAAGCTTTCTTGCCTAATGCTCTCTAAGACTATTTTAATTCTGTATTTACAATCTTTAATGACTTAACAAACACTTGAAAAATATTAGTCCTCAATGAATTAAAATATTTATTTAAAATTAAAAATACTGTATTCTAATTCTTTGTCAAATATAATAAGCTGATTATGAATTAGTTTACAGAAAGATTTCAACTGTTTATCAGCCAATTAAAGAAAATTTCACTAATTATATTGACCTTCAATTATTATTGTTGTTCTATCTTATATTAATTATATTTTCAACAATATGTGTAATTAATTTTTATAAAAAAAATAATTATTACTTATATTATTGGTAAAAAATATCAAAATATATGTCGATAAATTGACTCAAATTACTTTTTTTCAACATTTAAATAGATGATGTGTCCGGTAGCTTACATTGATAAATTATTAATTAAAACTGTAAAAGACGGGTAATCAACCACTCTAGTATATGGGATATATGTAAATTAGGTCTATTTTTTATTTTTATTTTTAGAACAGACACAAGCCAGAATTAAAAAGAAAAAATATAAAAAAATAAATTAAAAATACACAATAAATCTGAATTTTTTTTATGCTTGTATAAAAGTAGTACAACAATTATAAAAAAATAACTATCTTTCTTTTATTTATGTATTTTTTATTAAATAAATTAATCAAGTGTCCTTTTTTAAAATAAATTAATCATTTGTCCTCTAATTTATTATTTTTAAATTTTTTTTATAATATTCTCTTTTTCTAATTATTTTAATAATTTTTTTAATTGTTGAAAACCATTATAATTTGCATGTTTGGGAGAAGATATTATTTCTCATTTTGCAATATAATGATGTTTTTCTTTTTTTTTTAAAAAAAATAGAGGGTGTTTCAATTATTTATATTTATTAAAATTTAGGAAAGTGGCAATTTACAGTCTGAACATTTTGCTTTGATTATTTATTTATTTATTTATTTTTCAGCCTGCCATTTTGCTTTATTAGTTGATGGGAAGTAACATTTTGGCTATGCCTTTTTTTCTTTTTCTTTTTTTTCCAATTTCTGATTTGTTTTTTGGGCAAATTCCAATTTCTGATTATTTTTCTTTAAAAAAGTGGTGACAATAAAGAAATTATCCATCCTTTTCCTTTAAAGAAAAAGAAAAGAAAATATAACAACTACCAATAAAATTAAATTGTTATATTATCTTTATTTAATATATGATGAAATAAAAATATTGTTAAATTGTATTTTATACATATTATTATTTTAAAATATTCAAAAGGAAATAATATAATATAGTATTTACATAGTCCATGATTTTTTCTTTTTTTTTTGAGAAATAATAATATATGAAAATGAAATTATCCTCGACTTTTGACTGTGTTAATTTATTATATTTAACCAAAAATAAAAGAAATTATTACGTTATGAAATTAACAATCAATATATGTTATGAGAATTTATAAAAATAGAGAATATTTTTTGAAAAATTGAAGTTAAAAGCTTGAATTTCATATCTTCATTAGTACATCTAATAGTTTTAATTAATAAATAAATTATGTCTAGATTAATAGTACATTTAAGTATATTCTCTCCAAACTTGAAAGACGAAAAAGCAAGTTAGCATATAGCTCAAATATATGAAAGTAGGTTTAAATTAAAAAAAAAAGTTAAAATTTTAAATGTAAACACCAAATAGGGTGTTTGGATACTGTATACGTGAATTTCAATAGTTCGCATAGTGATTATGCGAACTTAATAAATTATTTTTTTTTTCCAAAATTCGCATACTAGTTATGCAAATTTGTGGCAGTATATAAATTAATGACGAATTCTCTAAGGGTTCAGTTTTCTGTATTTAGGATATTAGTTTTAGCGTTTAAATTTTTCATTCATAGTTCGTATAACTAGTGTGTGAACTCCTTTTAAATGTCTATATTCTAAATTTAACACTATTTTTTTTTTGTCGAGATTCAAAATTATAACACTTTTTGAAAATAAGCCATGAAGTATAGTCTTATAATTTGATTAGAAGCATGAAAATGTGTTGTACAGCAGCAGTTATAGTATAAATAAGTAATGATGGACTGAACCAAAATTTGGGACAAGACATTAGACATTAGACAATAGACATGCCTTCTAAGCAAAGAGAGCCAGCTTTTTGTCTCCTTATGCTCCAACTCAAATCATTCCTTCTCTTACCATATTCTTATGCTCTACTATATGACTATTTATACTCCCTTTCTATATATTCTATAGTAAATTTTTCATTTTTTGATGTATTATTTATTAACAAAATTGGATTTTTTGTGACAAAAACTCATTTCTACCCTTACATACAAAGGTTATTTACAAAGTCTTAAATACATTTATTATTTCCTACTCTGTCCTCTTCCTTTTTCAACTACACAAATTGCTAGCTCTTTTTTAACGATTTTTCTTCTTTTTTAAGCCTATAATTGCTAGCTCTCTCTTAATTATTTAACCCATAAACTCTTATTTCTTTTAGTAATGCCCAGATCAAAATAATCATTTATGAACATTACCAATATTGAAATTGAATTTGCATCTCGAAGAGGGAAAAGACTCAAGGCCGGCAATTGATTGCCGGAGTAAAGAAGATAGGAAACTCAATTTGCAAAGCTTAGAAAATGAAAATGTGAGGCTCAATTAGAAGAAACAAAAAAAGAGAAGACCCAAGGTTGTTGAAGAGCCAGAATAAATTAAAAGTGAAGAAGAAAAAGACAAATTTTTAATAAAAAGACAATCAAAGGAAGAAGCAGAAACAGAAGAACGACGAGAAAACGAAAGTGAAGCGGATGAAGACAAATAATAATTATTAGTTTTTGATATAAACAATTTTACTTTTTCATATTGGAATTTTGACTAATTTTCGTTGATTTTAAGATTACATATAATGTCTGATTAGGTTCACTTGAGTTTATATATTTAGTAATTTTTAATGAAATTTAAGATTGATTTTAGTAATTTTTGTATTGTTATGTTCTGAGTTTATTGTTTTATTAAAAGTGTTGTATTGATAAATTCATTTTCCCTTTTGAAATTTGTTGAGTTCTAAAGTTTAAAAACTCTTATTTTTATCACTTGTTTGTTTATTGTAATGAAAATAGTTTTGGTAGAGAAATTGATGTAGTTATGAAAGAAATGATGCCACACTTATATATATGATAGTTATTAATTTTATATTAATCAATTTTAGTGGTATTTAATGTTTTTTTGCTGTTGAGAATTTGAAAAGATTTGAATTTCACATTTGAGTTGTGTGATGTGTCTTTCTAAACATTCTAACAAAGCTAAATATATATCTTATCATTATGGATTAATTAATATATTTTAATATATTCTTGTTATGCGAAACTATATAAATCTTTTAATTTGCTTTTTTTATTAATTATGAGTTTTAAATTTATTTTATTTGTACTTTAATGAAATTTTTACAGGTGTAAATAACATATTATAGGGTAGAATAATTCTAGTAGAAATTAGTAGAACTATTGGGTTAATAACATATTATAAAATTAAAAATAATTATTATAAAAGTAAGATGATATAAAACTAAAATTAAATTAATATAATAATAAGAAGAGTAGAGAATGATAATAAAATAGTGTACTGAATAATAATAATAATAATAATAATAATAATAATAATAATAATAATAATAATAATAATAATAATAATAATAATAATAATAATAATAATAATTGTCATATTCTTTTAACTTATATGGGCAGTGATGGATCTAGAAAATTGTTTTTTTATCAATAATATAATACTTATAATATGGATAAAAAATATAGTTAACAATAAAAAAATATATCAGTTCTTTAATTATAAAAAATTTAACAAAAAATAATAATTTTGATGCAAATTTTTTCTATTAATTTAATGAATGTAATGATACGAATATCATTTTATGCAACAAATAGCATTAAATTTATCTTTTACAAAAACATTACTGATAATAAAATATATTTTTGACTAAACATTATCAATTAAGTATTAGCTTAGAGTAATGCTGACATATTAAAATTAAATAATCATGTATTTAATATCACAATATAAAATAAAATTTAATTAAAAATTAAAAATTTTTTGAATTTGAACAAAATATGAATTCCATTTCAATTTTTTTATGGGTTCATCCATAAAAAGTCTCTTAAAATTGAAAAACAATAATGAAAAAAAGGATTAGTTGATCCATCTTTTTATATGTAAGTCTGTCATTATTTATAGAACATAAATATATATTTAATATAATTAGTTGAAATAATAAAATAGTGAGACACTAAAAAAATATTACATTAAATTATAAGTTAGAATAAAAAAACAATGAAATCAAGATAAAATAAAATAAAAAGAGCACGAGAAGTTTAATACGTATTTAAGATTTTTCTATAAAAAAAACGATATATGAGATTTTTACTCAAACAAATGTATTTTTTGCCCTGGGTTAATAAAACGCATAGAATAATAGCCGGCTTGATGTCGTTTTCAGCCAGTTGTTTGACTATGTGTTGTGTTATTACTGGACATACACTGACATGTAATCTTCGTCTTCTAGGATTTTTTTCTTTTTGAGGTATTTTAAAATTGAATTTAAAATTAGATAATTTAAAATCAAATTAACTCAGTTCCCTCCCTTCCAACTTGAATTTTGAATTATTATTCCTAGAAAGAGAAAAAAAAAAACAATAGTCAACAAAAAAAAAAATCCTTTTTTTTATATTGAAAAATTGACTTTTTTTTCTATATATTTAATTCTAAATTTTGAGAAAATTATTAATTATTCCAATATTTAAATCTATTAGTTTCTTCGTATAGAATGTTTTTTAATTAAAGTCTTGAACTATGAGATTGTGGTTTTGAGCAACATCACATCATCGAAAACTGGAAATCAAATCATTCTAATTTAATTCGGTTATTTAATTAATCAAATTGGTTTGTAATTTTAAAATAAAATATAGTACCTTTTTCTTAATGAAGCGAGTTAACAAGTTTGAATGGGTTCCAAACATTATTTATTTCATAAAGCAATTTCAATTCTTGAGTTTAATGATGCTGCTACCGACATATACTATTCGAAATTGAAGCACATATCAGCAGAACTACAAGTTCAATATAAGAAAAAAATTAAAATGTTCAGAGATAGTTTATATTTAATTTACAAACAGTTGAGAATATGTTTTGAGAAAACTAACATTAAAAAAAACAAACATGACACTAAATTATCAAAAATATCAAAATAAAATCTGTTCAGAATATGTTCAGATAAAGTTCAAATTCCATTCACAAACTATGCTAAAAAGAAGTTCAGAACATGTCATAAAATTTTCTAACTATTCAAAAATTTCAATTCAAAGAGACTATTAAAGGAAGAATTTAAGAGCATCTTTCCAATTGGAAGCATCATATATTATATTTAACACAATCAAAGGCAGACAACAACTTATAATAAATAGTGTATGTACATGTGTAAAAATCAAATTTCAAAATACAACTTTATGATACTTAATCAATATAATTGAAAAATAAACTTTTCTTTCCTCTTAAGTTCAGCTGCTCAAGCTGCTAAGTTCTTTCTTTTTTTTTTTCTTTGGATCCTACATATAGTGCAAAATTCAGAATTTCAGACATGTAATTTGAAATAGGACAACAAGGAGAAAATGGCATTGGAATTACATTCATTGTATCAAGTGGAATGTCAACTGTCGTATCATTATGCCAAATCCTGCAGGTTTAGCGCCTAGAGGAGGGATGCATGTCTTTGATGCAGGAGCATCAACTAGGAGTGAGCGAGTTTGGTTAGAACCGAAATCGAATCGAAATTTTGGTTCGGTTAACCAAAATTTTGATTATTTTTTATTTTTTGATTTTTCGGTTCGGTTAATAAAAAATCGGTTCGGTTTTCGGTTATGACTTCTAAAATTTTTGGTTATTTCGATTAGCCGAAAAACCGAATTTCAATCATCTAAAACGACGTCGTTTTGAAAATCGCTTTTTTTCCTCTCCTCTTTATTCTTTCTAGTTCGATTTTGATTCGGTTAACCGATTTGCACAACCCTTTCATAACAGGTTTTCAAAAATTAGGTTAACCGATCGGTTATTTAGTTTCATTTTCGATTAACTGAAAATTTTGGGTTTCGATTTTCGGTTAACCAAAAAAAGTCGATTTTGGTTTCGGTTATTCATTTAGTGCATCTGGTTAACCGAAAACTGACCGGATCAGTTCGATTTCGATTCGATTAACCGATTTGCTCAACCCTAGCAGCAACGCCATTTTGAATACTCATGCATTCAAATATACCATACACTGAAAAATTCAAAATTAAATTCAGTAAGCTTATAAACTTCATTAAAGTTACAGCTAGAAAAGGTATAATTCTTCAATTTGTTAATATACCAAATCTTTTCAATAAAATAAAGATGCTCTTCAATCTCAGACCAATAGCCAAACAAACTTAT
The DNA here is from genome assembly GCA_948099555.1 of Croton setiger. Classification (NCBI taxonomy): domain Eukaryota; kingdom Viridiplantae; phylum Streptophyta; class Magnoliopsida; order Malpighiales; family Euphorbiaceae; genus Croton; species Croton setiger. The sequence continues at coordinate 14,268 of CANUEY010524588.1, forward strand.
CATACACCACAAATTGAGCAAGAGAAAGAGAAGTACCCTATTTAGAACATGTTCATAAACTGTAAATAACCTATTCGGAAAATGTTCATAATATGTTCATTGATGGAAAAAAAATATTTTTAATTAAAGTATCACATTTTTAAAACATGTTTGTCAAATCTACCATTAATATATAAAACATGTTTTACAAGCATGTGGATACTCTAAATCTAAACATGTTCACAAACTATTCAGAATATGTTTACAGACAGTTTAAATTTTATTCACTAATTGTTCATAATATGCTTAATGATCCAGTCAAAATTCTTAATATGATATACATGTAACACTCTCTTCTAGTCATTTCTTACCTAGTCTAGAGCATTTTCTTCAAAAGCAACTGTGTGCTTATGTCATATTTCTAGCTACAGCCATCTCATTTCCAAGGTTTATAAACAAAATATTAGAAATTCAATAATTCAGCTCCGTATCTTTGGTTTGATGATTTACTTCTTAGAAAATACAAATTCCCAAGTTCAAGTTTGGGTATGAATGTTCAACCAATGATATGATGGAAAACTTCAGATTAACATTGTTATTCGATCAATTTAATGCAAAGTTTACAGAAATGGTTGATATTCTTGATAAGCTAAATCAAATTATATTTGTGAAGAGTTTGATTCAAAAATCTTATATAGAATTAACTGAGAAAGGTACAGAGGCAGCTGCATTCACACTTGGGACATTTCAAGCCGCTGGCTCACCAGACCCAAATTGGCCGAAATTTAGAGCAGACCATCCATTTATGTTCATTATTATGGAAGAGGAGTCTGCTTCCCTAGCATTAGTTACTAAATAGGTAGGTTTCACAAATTTTAATCACTGGAAACTTAGTACACAACATTTACATTATCTATCTTTTCATCACTAAAAAGTTATTCATGATATGAAGTTTCGGCAATTCTCAACATTATTTTCGATTTAGCAAAAATAGAGTTGAGTGGAAATCACAGACATATATAGCTAACTAAGAAACTTGGGATTAATTTTCTGTTGTTCTTGTTGTTTTTAGCATTTTAAAATTTTGGTCCTATGAACAACAGGCATAGAATGTTAAGAGAGAGCATTGCGAACCTAATTTCTGAATAAGTAAACTAAAAAGAAAACTAATTGGCAACTATACCAGAAGATCTTGAGGCGAGCTTCGATGTTCTCTTTATAGCGATGCTGGAAAGAAAGAACAAGTATCCTCAGACTACGTAGGTCAAGCACTTTTAACTACGATTTCTTTTTGAGACTCTCGACGGCTTCGAGGAGGAGAGGTCAAACTCTTCACCGTTATTGTTTGAATCAGATTAAAAATTGAAATTCTGCATACAAAAAGGAATCAAAATTTGAAGCATATAATAAAAATCAAAGAAATTTGAGGATTTAACTTGATTATTGATAAAGTTTTCATATGTAATGAGTTAACCTCGACCTGGTAACGATCCCTTGACTGCGTATTGTCACCGGAGCTATCGATTTCACAGAAAGAAATAGAGCTCAGATCTAGTACAGACCTTCATTCTGGTCGGTCTCGTTGAACTCCTTCTCCAAAGCCCGATGAATTATATCAGCAAAACTGTCCTCTCTAGATCTCAAATTCGTCGCGTTCGACTCGGTTATTGCATTCAACTCCATCACCGAGTCTAGCTCGGTAACCACAACAGAGAAGTAGATAGCAGAAACGAATAAAAGAGCTAAAACTAGCCTCGTTTCTGATATAACGGCATGAAAAAGAGAGTTGACGTAATGGCAGCACTGGCAAGGTTGTAGAACCGGCGTTGGCTTTATTGGAATTGCTATCACTGTATATCTTCCTCTCCTTTGGCTTGTGAAGAACGAAAATATAAAAAAGAAGAAAAAAAACAAATCCAAAAAGAAGAAGAAATGGTGCAGGCGAATAAATTGATTCGACGAACAGAATGACTCTTTTAGTCCCTTTAAACTTTAAAGCCTTTTAGTCCCTAAATAATTGAAAGGGCAATTTCTGTCTAAAAATTTTATGTAGGGTCTCTCTAAGGCTTTTCCCATATATTTTGGATCGTTTTCAGTTCATTTTAATAAAACTGCAATGGCAGCTTCGCTGTCTTTGAAGTATGTTCTTCTTTCCAAACTTGCAGGCAGAACCAGTGCTGTAGTGTCATATTCCCGCTATAGTTTCCACAGCAAAGTAATTATACCAACAATCACAAGTAAGCCAGATTTTCAACTAGCACAATTGCGCTGCTTCACTGGCAGTGCAACTAGCAACGAACAAGGAAAGGGTTATTTGGAATTGACAGATGAGGAACTTATGAGACAATGCGAGATGGGCACTTTCAAAGCCTCTGGCCCCGGCGGTCAGCATCGCAACAAGCGCGAATCCGCCGTCCGTCTCAAGCATCTTCCTACCGGTGTTATTTCTCAGGTCAGTTCTTTATTTTCTTTGAATTTGTGAAATTGAACAATCTCTTACGCAGAATGCATGTTAAGTGTTTGATATTTTGTCTAAATGAATAATGTAGGCTGTTGAGGACCGTTCGCAACACAAGAATCGCGCTTCAGCGTTAAAGCGCCTGCGCACCCTTTTGGCTCTCAAAGGTATTTATGGTTTCCTTATTCTTTTGTTTCTACAAGATAGCAATATGAACAGGAACAGAAGTTTTACTGATTCTGAGTTAGTTAGGAACAATGTGGATTTGGGTTCGTATTCGCCGCCTCCGGAGCTTCTTCAAATTCTCCCTCTTAAATCGACTGTTAGAGGATCAGATATTGGTCCTCAAATTGGACCTAATAATCCTAAATTTGCCTTGGTATTGTTTCTTTTCTTTCTTCCAATGGGAATATAAAGTTAATTGACTGAGCATGAGGAGGAATCTAATTCTAATACTTTATAATGTAGGGAATGCAAGCCCTACTGGATCTAATATTCGCTGTTGACGGTTCTGTATCAGAAGCAGCAAAATTACTTGGGTAAAAAATCTTTTTATCTTTCAATTCTGCCTGTAACTATGTGCTTTTTCTTACAGCTTGTTAGATATGCTGTTCATTTCAAAAATAACTAAATTTATTACCTGGGTTTTCCTTGGATATCATAGAACATTATTTCCAAGAATTTTCCTATATTATCAAGAGTTACTCTCTTTTTGGGCTCTTCTATGAACTCTTATTTGTATGTTAATAAGAACAAGTTATTGAATTATCCTTTTTATTTTTTGCTTGATTGATTGAAAAGAAACGCCATTTCGTATTTAAGGTCAAAACTTGATCACCCACTAAGCATGATGGATGATTTGTTTTGAATAATATTGCTCCTGCAGGTTAAGCACAGGGGCACTATCAAGGTTGATACTATCAGATGACTCTCTTCGAATGGCAGTAAATGAGTTGAGAACTTCCAAGGTAAGGGATATTATCACTTTTGGTAGGAGTTTACATATGCTATTACTATTTAGTTAGCAGAAATACAATCATCTATATGCTGGAAGGTGTTATGCACGTTCCTCATTTACCAGAAAAGATGAATTTTTTGGAACTAAATATATGAAACGTATGCAGGGTTTGAAGCTGCTGAAGTAAAGATAATGGATATTCAGGTACTGCAAATTCTGAAGTGCTACACATTATTTAACTGAGAATTTTAAATCATTAACGAAAGAATGATTAGTCCTTTTTGTTGGCAGCAAATTTGTTCAGATTTGAGGAGCAACCTGTGAAGCATCTAACAATGAACGAGGAGATTTTGGTAAGGAGAATATGTGAATTAATGATCTATTCTGCATTATATTGACCTTTATATAATTTGTATATGCCTTTTAGTCTATCAACAGCCTTCTCATTACTTACATTTACAAGATTTTTCTCCTTCAAAATTATGTATTGGATATTTAGGGTGCTTCTGTTTCTGAGCAGAATTTGCTAATGTCAGAGCGTTCGTCCTTTTGCAAATTTAAAACTTTTTAAGTAACCCTTATGCAAACTAACTTATTTAAAAAGTTGCTCGAATATCAGCAAATTGTGCTCTAAAATAGCGCTATCCAATGTTTATGCTAAACATTATAAACATTCATAAAGTTTTAATTAAATATCTTATTTTAATTTTTTTTTTCTGTTTTGAATTAGTTTTGTTATTTTAATAATAATAACAATAAAAATAATAAATTTCATTTTATTTTAAGATAAACTTTAGATTATTTTTCATCCCACATTGATTAATTAAAAATAGTGGAAAATGAGGCAAGCTCATAAATATTTCAATTTAAGGCAACTTTTAGATGGTTCTGACCTCGAAATTGAGCGGACCAAGTACCCGTTTAATATAAATTTTGATTTTAATTGTTTTCCGAGTAGTAAAATTTTCGTCTAAAATTAAAATATTTAAAAATTTAATTAGTTGATTAGACATGTGCCAAGTGCTATATTTTGACGTTTATTATTGGTATTTTAATTTTCTTTTCCTTCTAAAATAGCTTTAGAACTTTAGTATTTTACATGTGTCTTTTTTTAAATTTTATAGATTAGATATTATCTTTTTTTTTCTATTCGATATGAGATTTTTAATTTTTTATAAATTTCATTTATCTAATAACTAATAACTATTTTTTACCGAGTTGAACTATTAATTCTTGAAATATATAACAATTTTTTTACAGACATAGTCAACATATAGATACAGACTTACATATTTTATCATATTATAGTGATGAAACATGAATATTAATTATATATGTTATGGTTAATTATATAGAACAAAAGTTGTGCTCATGAATTGAGATTTGATTACTTAAATGAAAACTTAGGTTATGTTTGGTTTAGCAATTTTAGGCAGTTGATAGTTGTTGAAGATAGCTGGTAGCTAGACAGGATTATTGAAAAACCGGCAGTTTTGGCCACCAGTTAACCGAAACCGACCCAAGGTCGAAACGTAACTCGAAAGCTTGGCCCAAAACCATGACATGAGTGGGCCAATTCAGGTTCAACAATTTTCTGAACATGGCCCACCATGAATTAGAACTGCCCGTGAACTGCTCGAACAATCCAAAAAACCGTCGGTTAACCAGCATAATTTTTTTCCGGTTAGCCACTAGTTCAAACCTGCAAATCTTGGCTAGCATTAAGCGACGGTCTCATGACCGTTGCCAAACCCGTGGGAACCGCCGGGCTAAACGAACGTGTCAAACCGTCAATCCGCCTAGATTCCCTACCGTTGCCTTGAACCGTCGTGGACCGCCAGGCCAACCCGTCGGCTAAAACGCTGGCCGCAACAGGCCTAACATTAAAATGACAAATTTTGTTTTTTTTTTTTTTTTGAATTTTGGACAATTTGGCCTCTTCCAATAGTAATTAACGGTTTTATGTGTTGTCTATAAATTAGAAGTGAATTGGTTTATTTTGGTCACAAAAATTCTATAACATTTCTCTACAATCTAATTCTCTCTATATATTTCATTTAATCTCTTAGCGCTAATATTTTTGTTTCCTCTTACTATACTTATTCTACTACTATATTTCTCAAGTTATATTAATTTTATTCATTTTAATTAAAAAAAAAATTTCAACCCGGATCAAGCGTCACTGGAAGAGAAGGTAAGGAACTGGAAATCCAAGAAATTGGAGATCGGATAATTCACGATTTTTTTGAATTTCGTTCCAATTCGAAAAGAGCCCACATGTATATTAATGGGGCTCCGATAAATTTGCCGATATCAGTGGACGACTTCACAACTGAAAAGTCTCGTTAAAATCCAAATATTGAAATGTCAACACCACCATTATTACAACCACAAACATTGTATGTTTTTAATTTTATTTAAATTAATTTTGTTCACTTATTTTGTAGTGTAGTTGATTTATTTTTTTAAAATTAAGTTATTTATTTTTTTAACGTAATTTGTTATATAATTAATTTTTAAGTTATATTTTTTTCACTTAATTTGTTGTAAGAATAATTTTTTTTAGCTTATTTAATTTTTTCAATTAATTTATATTTTTCAAATTTTTTTTATAGTGGTGAAATAAAATCGGAGGAGGAAGCCGGAATAAAACAAGAACAATTTATTTGTCAAAGGCACACAAGCGATGTAACAGAATATTTTAATAAAATCCATTAAAAATAACAAAAATTTCCAAATTTACAAGTATTGTAAGACGGAGGATATGGAACAATGAAAAGGCATTTAGAAGCGAAGTATCCTACGAAGTTTTTGGAGAAAAAAGAACGCAAACACAAATGCTACTTCTAAAAATCAAAATTTTAATTTTAATTAAAAAGATTATAAAAAAGGTTTAGCTAAATTTATATGTGTTGAAAATTTAAGTTTTTCTTTTAGTGAAAAATATAGATTTATTAAATTTTTTAAAATCATGTGTTAATCCTCTAGTTAAATGTGTTGCTAGAAATAGAAAAAAATAAGTATTTTTAACTTTGTACAAAGAAAGAAAAAAATTTTAATTTCTCAATTTGCTGTTACGAATGGTCATATTTCGATTTACCATAATATTTGGACTGATAATTGGCATAATCATTCATATATAAATTTAGTGTGCTTTATATTGATAAATATTGACAATTGCAAAAAAAAAAAAATTATTTTTTATGCTTTTAATGAAAGTTATTCAGCTGTACATATTTATAAAATAATTCATAATATTTTAAATGAATATAAAATAGTGAAAAAAAAATTAATTATTTCTTTTGATAATACTGCATCTATTTCTTAATTAAAAAATATTTGTCAACCAAATGTTGGCGGAAAATTTTTCTATATTAGATGTGCATGTCATATTTTAAATTTATGTGTTAAAAATGATTTAAAATATTAAGATGTATATATTGTACCTTTTAAAAATTCAATGAAAAATTGGTTTAAATTTTTTAAAACTAATAATTTGACACCAACTAAATTTTATTGTGATGATGTGTATTGATAGAATTTTACATATAGTTTATTATCATAATCATATCAATATAAATATTCATTATGTACTTTTTTATAATTAATAAGAAAATCATGACATTGTAATTTATTACGATCTTGGAAAGTTTGTAATCAAATTATTAATTTATTATAAGTTTTTAATGCTGTTACAAATATTTTTAGTCATGTTTATAAATCAACATGTATCTTTTTTTTTTTCAATGTAGTACAAATATTGTTGATAAGTTGTACATGTTTAAAAATGATATTTATTTAAAAAATTGTGTTCAAGTTATGAAAATTAATAGTTGAATTATTTTAAAAATATTTCACTTCTATTCTTAGTTGATATTGTTTTTTATTTTAGGTGTAGACTAAAAGTTTTAAAAATTATTTCAAAAATTTATTATGAAACTTTATAATTACTTGAAAATAAATAAATAAATATATTTAATCTTATTAATGAAATTAAACAAGATGCTTGGTCTTTTTTGTATAAATATATTAAAAAAACTGCCTTACTGGTATAACTTTTTGAAGTATCCCTAAGGTAATACTGTATTAGCACATAATTAGTGAAATTAATACCTCCCCAAAATATCTATGAAAAAAAAAAGTAAAATTTATATTTTATTATATTAATAGAAAATTTTTCATCCGAAGCTTATGTCTAGTATAGAAATAAAACTAAAATTAATCAAAATATAATATTTAAATGTTATGAATCAGATAAGAAACTACACCATAATTGAAAAAAAAAAATTATCAAAAATTTAGATGTTATAAAATAAATTTAATGTTGGACTTTCTACACGATTAATTAAATTCAATGTTTTCGAATGGGAAAGCAATTTAAAAGTGATATTTTCAACGTAAGAGTATTTATGAAATTGAGGACAGTTTTGTCTATTTATTATTATTCTATGCAAGCCACACCGGTAAAGTACATGTAATTAAAATAAATAAATTACCATAAAATTGGAGTGATACATATGCGTGCGTACATTTTGGCATTATATGCAATCTTATTAAATAGTTTATTTTTTATATTTAAAAGAAATAAACCACCATAAAATTTAATATTTATAGTATAGATTGAATTAGATATTATTAATATCTATATAATATAATCTAAAATATATTATTTAAAAAAGAACTGTAGGCTGGTGAAAATAAATAATTACGTACACTTAAAAAAAAGTAGTTGGCAGTTGAGAGAGCCTTAATTGAATGAACATGAAATGCAAAGGCCCATACGACAATAGCATTTAATGCCACACCAAATTATCATTTAGTATTCCTTTCCTATACTAACAATATATCTATATAGTCACTTTCTTTGCCCAAAAATAGAAAATAATCAACGAATATCAATCAATTTACAGAAGAAAAGAAGTGGTCATTTTGTTTCAGCAATGGAGAATGAAATCGAGCAACTTAGAGAAACCTTCAAAACTGGGAAAACAAAGACTGTTGAATGGAGAAAATCACAGCTTAGAGCTCTCATTCAGTATTTCAAAGACAATGAAGATCTTATATTTCAAGCCCTTCTTCAAGACCTTGGAAAACACCCTGTTGAATCTTACAGAGATGAGGTATACTATTATTGGAGAAGAATATATATATATACATTGATTACATTTCAATCCAGTTTTATTTATTTTTCTGGTGTTGGTTGTATAGATTGGAGTGGTATTAAAATCAGCAGACAATTCTTTGAGCTGTTTAGAGAAATGGATGGCTCCAAAAAAGGTATCTTTACCTTCAAATTTCCTTCTACTTGTCTAATATTTTGGTATATAAATAAAGTTAAATAAATCAAACAAATCATAAGAAATGTTTATGGTTGGAAATTTTTATGGGCAGAGTAATATACCATTGCTATTCTTCCCTGCAAGTGGACAAGTGATAGCAGAACCATTAGGAGTTGTTTTGATATTCAGTTCATGGAATTTCCCAATCTGTGAGTTCAATCAAATCCTCATTTTCTTTTTGTAATGTACTCTAGAATTTACACTACTGATACAATAATGGTTGTTGCAGCAATGGCATTGGACCCATTAGTAGGAGCAATATCTGCAGGCAACACAGTGCTTTTGAAACCTTCAGAATTATCACCAAACTGTTCTGCTTTACTTGCTAATACCATTCCTAAGTACTTAGATTCCAAAGCCATTAAAGTGATTGAAGGTGGAACTCTTATTGCTCAACAAATTCTACAACACAAGTGGGACAAAATATTCTTCACCGGTAAGAATTCAAAATCTAAATATTCGAACTCAGCAGAGTAGCTCTGTTGGTGAGCACGCTGCTCCTTGAGACCTTAGGAGTCAGGTTCGATCCTCCTATGTAGGTAAAAATACTCCCTGGGTCAGCACCTTTCTCTTAGGCGTGCACGGTGATTAGCCAAGCTGGACCGTAAAACGGACATGAGCTTGGACAACTCATAGGATAATCGAAAAAAAAAAAATCTAAATATTGGGAAAAGAAAGAAATAAATGTAGAAATGGAATGTAAGGGTATGTTTGTTTGAATGTACAGGCAGCCAGCGTGTGGGGCGAATTATAATGGCAGAAGCAGCAAAACATTTAACACCTGTGACTCTTGAGTTGGGTGGAAAAAGTCCTGCCGTATTGGATATGTCCTCCATTTCTTCTGATATGAAGATAGTATCAAAAAGAATTGTAGGAGGAAAATGGGGGCCTTGCTGTGGACAAGCTTGCATTGGTGTAGATTATATCCTTGTAGAAGACAAGTCTGCTTCCTATCTGGTAATTCTCCACCATTCTTTTCATTTATGTCCACTAGGGGAGTCAGCGGTGAACCGGCCGCACAAAATCGCACCGGATTGTTGCTTGCGGTTTTATGGAAGAGGCAAACCACAAACATTTTAAAACCGCACTAACGGTCGGCTGTGTGCTGTTTGCTATTTAAACTACAAAATTTAAATTTAATGTTGAATTATTATCTTCAGATAGACTCATTGAGCAGGATTATCAGAAAATTTTATGGTGAAAACCCAAAAGAATCAAATAGCCTTAGCAGAATTGTGAACAAGAACAACTTTAAGAGGTTATGTAGTCTTATTAAAGATCCTCTGGTTGAAGCTTCAATTGTTCATGGAGGTTCTACTGATGAAGATAAACTGTAAGCTCAATTTCTTATAAGTAATTTAAAATGAGGCTTTTAAGCTTACTCTCTGTGTAGAGCTTATAAGATGTTTGCAGGTTCATTGAACCAACAATCTTGTTAAACCCTCCAATTGATTCAGAGATCATGACAGAAGAAATCTTTGGACCCTTGCTTCCAATTATTACAGTAAATCACCTGGAGCAGTCTTTATTTTGTAAAAGATTTAAATTTGTATTTTCTGCTTATTTTCAATATTTACTTTTATTTATGCAGGTGAATAAGATTGAAGAAAGCATTGAATTCATCAATTCTAGACCAAAACCACTTGTCATTTATGCTTTTACAAAGGATGCAAAGTTGAAGAGACAAATTGTAACTCAAACATCTTCTGGAAGTGTGCTTTTCAATGACACTATGGTTCAAGTAATTATGCACTATATACCCACTTATTATAAATTATCAAAACTGAGCCCATTTATGTCCGGAAGACAGTTCGATGGATGTATCACTCTAACTGTTTAAGCTAAAGAATGTCGTAAATTTATTAATTTGTGTTTACTTAATTTGCAGTTTATATGTGATGAATTGCCATTTGGAGGAGTTGGGCAAAGTGGGTTTGGAAGATACCATGGGAAATATTCATTTGACACATTTAGCCATGAAAAAGCAGTTATGCAAAGAGGTTTCTTTCCTGAGATAGAGCCAAGGTATCCTCCATGGAATAATTTCAAGCTACAATTTATCAAATTGGCTTACTGCTTTAACTATCTTGGAATACTAATACTAATGCTTGGCAAGAGAAATTAGAATTTGCATTTGAATATTTCAATAGCTTTATGTCTCTAAAATAAAATTTTTATTAAATTATATGATGTATTGGAATTTTATTACTAGCTATTTGGGATTTGATTTTGGGTAATAAGGGTGGTTTGGGTATTTTAATGTGCAAAATACACTAATTTAAGTATAATTTATGTAATTTTTCAATAAAATAGTGAGATATTAAATTAAAATATTTTTAAAAAGTTAGTCATTGAATCGTAGATTCGAAAAATTGACTCTGATTACAAATTACATAAGACTTCTAAATTGTAATCCATTTGTGAAAAGAGGCTTTAATTGAAAATTTTTTTTAAAAAAAAAAGTTATTATTAAAACTAAATATGAAAAAGCCATATTTTAAAATAAAGCGGAGATTCGCAAACACACTCTTTAGCAAAGCCTGGCCCTTCTCTCAAAACGAAAAGCAGCCGGAAGCTTTTAGGTTAGAAATCATCTCTGCAACATGACGAAAACGTTTCCCGTCGGCAATCGCTTCAGTTTCCAGTCCGTATTGTCTGAGTTTCCGTTTCAATTTAGATCGATATCATAAAGTGTTCGTCGTTCTTCATTTTACTTTTCCAATCGGTTTCATATTTTAAGATCGATTTTGGCGTTAATCGTTCTTCAGTTTTCATTGGGTTTATTGAGAAGCAAATTGCAGATGGCTGCGATGGAAAGATTTTGAGGAATAGAGTTTCAGAACAAAAGGTTGATGAAATATTGTTGCTCTTATTCTTCTTCTTCTCCGATTAGAAGGAAAACGAACGAGAAAAACACTAGATTAAAACGTTTGAAAATAAATCGGAAATTTTGCATTAAGTTTCCATTTTTTTTTCTATTTTGTTCTTTTTTTTTTTTTCTCAAATCCATTTGTTATATTTGATGATGATGATTTGATGTTGATTTCAGAATGATTTTCTTGAGATTTATGGAGTTGCAGAACTTATGGTGGTTTTCTTGAGATTTCTTGAGTTGCAGAATCGATGAAGCTGGTTGCGGAGACTTGCCAAAAAAATGCATGTGCTTACTTTCGTGTTTCTTTTTATAAATTATAAGTATATCTTGAGTTTTCAATTGAAGCAACGGATAGAAAATGCGTCGGAATGCTGTTTCCTTCGAGTTGTTGATCGCCGAATTTTTTCGCCGGTATTTCAGTTCACTAGATTTTTAAGCCGGCCGATGATCGGAAAATCAGGTGTAGATTAAACCTATTGGAAACTTATCATATACCTCTTGTAAAACCTGTAGCCAAAAGTTGCTTGTTTGATTATTATTTCTAATTTTTTATCCTAAAAAACTCTAAATGCCTTTTTTTTTTTTTAACATGAATAAGAATTCTTTGACTTATTTTATTTATTTTTTTTGTGGATGATATTTAATATATTCCTTTTGTGACGGCGTCTCAACTCAACTATAATCTGGAGTTTGGATTGGACTTGGCGTTCCCACTGACAAAAGCACACCTCCACCTAATATGGTCCGCTAATTCCACCACGCAATGATCCACCAATCAAAATCCTCGTATTCGTTTTGGTCATGGAAACGGCAACGTATTATCTCCACATTCGTCCTTTATTATCAATACCAAATCGGACTAAACCCATGAGAAGTCTAACTCCGATACGAATACGATTATCCCCAGATGTAAGATTTTCCAGATCCAAAGTTGAAGTTGCTAAGTCTTTTCTAAAATCTGTTGCTGCTTTCGATTCGCGAGATCAAATGGCTACGAAGAGCAATCAATCGCAAGAATCAATGGCGGATAATATGAACAGCCTAGAAAGCGAGAAGAAGCCTCCACCTCCTCCGCCGCCGGAGAAGCCGGAGCCCGGTGATTGTTGTGGAAGCGGATGTGTAAGGTGCGTTTGGGATGTGTATTATGAAGAACTTGAGGCTTATAATAAGCTTTATAATTCTGATTCCATCGTTTCTAATTCCAAGCCCTCCTGATATAATTCATCTGTGGTTATGATTATGATCAGATTTTGGTGTTTTCCTTTTTTATTTTCGTTTTACATTTTTCC
>CANUEY010524656.1:0-13732 GCA_948099555.1 Croton setiger
TTAGTTAGAACTCTTTAGTCTCCCTACTTAGGGTAGGACTTTTTGTAATGCCTATTTAAAGGCATATATTGGACGAAAATAATACAACTTTTTGCCATACAATTTTCGACTTATATGTTCATTCTTGAACCTATAAATTCGTGTGAGTAGAGAGAGAGAGTTTTCTCCTTTCTTCTTTGCACAAGGAATTCGAATACTTATCAACCTTAACAAGTTGTGGCGTTTTCAATTCCTACTTTAAAAATCCTTAAAGTACGAGCGGTTCTTCGTCCATTGTGAGGCGTTGGGTCATGAGGGAAGGTGGATTACTTCTTGGTCTTGTTCTTCTATCAAACGGGTAACTCGGGTTTTCTAGCCATTGCGAGCTATTGGGTCCGCGTCATATACCTTCAGAGTGTTCCGTAGGTGTTTAGGCAGAGGTTAGAAATGATAGGAAGTGATGAAAATGGCTGGGAAGTGACAAAGAAGAAGAAACCAGAAGTGAGAGAAAATTTTGGAATTTGGGACTAGTGTGAGGGGCCAACTTTGAGAGAGAAAATCTTCCAACTGAGTGTGCATGGGTGAATTTGGCTCTGATGGTTCGATATAGGGTGTGTATGGAAGAGAACGGTGGTCGTATCTAACCGGAAAGCCACCGGAGGAGGACGTACGGTCGTTTAGAAGTTGGTTGGAAACCTGAGATTATAGGCAGAAAACAGAAGGAAGGAGGAAGAAGAAGGTTCAAAATGTGTAACATCCTCTCTTATAATCTTACGTCATAAAACATGCTTTTTTTATAACATATTAACTCTATGATTAACTTAAGTCAAATTCATTAATTAACTTAACATATAACAAAAGCATTAAATCAAAAACTATACATATCATATTACAAACCAATATTTACATATACTTTAAGCCTTACAAAAGACTATTTACCTAAAAAGGTAAAGCAAACATAACATGCTATTATATACATGCTAAAATCATATAATTATACTTTACAAATAAAGCATAAAATAAAAACTATATAAAACATTTACAAATGACGTGGTGTGAGGAAGAGAGGCCTAGGCTTCAGCTATACCGACTTGTGCATAGGCTGGTGAAGTCTCAGTACTTCACTCAAACTGCAGACCTGAAAACACAATTTGCGATTTTGGTGAGTTGCATACTCAACAAGTGCAAACCAACACCAATTACAACCAATAAGCAAGGCAATTAATCATAATATATCAAAACTGCATAATATCATGTAATTTATATCATATATAAACAAAGCAAAAACATAAGATGCATAATGACATGTCTTTCCTTTTACTTTAGTTGTGATTTATCGACCAAGTGTTGCCTCGGGAATTTCACAGCATATCAATAACCATAGCTGGCCAGCGAACATATAAGACTGGAATAACGTTGATCAAAAGGGATCCGAAGATCAACCTTTATTATGCAGTATTCACTAGATCATTCTGCATCGTATAAGACCCGTAGGTCTTTCCGTCAAATCATAGAGAAAACCGTAGGTTTCTCTCGTGAAATTTGCAAACACCGGCTACGATAATCACAACGATCATATTTTAAGTCCTGTGGAAAATGCATTTATATAACATACATTTCATATCGTCATACTTCATATAATCATGTGACCGAGCTTCAGTACCGGCTAAAACAACATATATATATCAAAAATCAGATCAAATAACTCAACTGGTCAGGTTTTAGTACTGACTCAGGAACCACAAACATCACAATTGATATATCAGATATTTCCAGTTGACCGGGCTTCAGTACCGGTCCAAACAGTTCAATATAAGCAGATAAAAAACAGTTCCATATATCACAGATGACCGGGCTTCAGTACCGGTCCAAACAGTTCAATATAGCATACTTGGCAAATTCGCAAAGTCAAAATTGAACATATAAGTAAGTGGGTTTAGCGTTTACCTCACTGCTGTGAACTCGGGTGGGCCTTGGGTTGTTTACCCTGTGCCGCTTGAGAACTCGATGCTCCTATAATACATACATACCAATGATGTTCAATTAATCAAATTAGAAATCCATATATGCTATGATGCATGATTAAATAATTAAATCTCTAAGATAATTGAGTTTTAAATTTAATCCATAAAATTTTCTATGAATCTTAACTCAATCCGTAAACTTTCCCACTTAAAACCATTTTATATATATTAAAAATAATTATTAAACTCAATTATCATATAATAATTATAATTATAAAGCCAAAATAATAATTAATTAAACCAAATAATAAATTAAAACCAAAATAATAATTAATTAAACCAAATAATAAATTAAATCCAAAATTATAATTAAAATCTCTAACAAAATATTTAATCTTTAATTTCTAGGCTCAAAATGATCTCAAAATAAATTTCTGACATAAAAAACGAATTCAGGACGTCGAAATTAGGTTAGTAGGGTCAAAATATAATTTATAAAAGTTTCTGGGTCAAAAATATAAGCAAACATAAACTTTAGGGGCTAAAATGCAATTTTTACCAAATACAGGTGCTGGGCGCGTAAAATGGCTCAAAACGCAGCTGTCCGTGTCGTTTTGGCCGCTGTCCTCAGAATCAAAACGCAGCTTAACCCTACGTTTTGGCCACATGCCACTTATCCAAAATGCAGCCTTTACCTGCGTTTTGGGTCGTCTTCAACCTTTTTCTTCTGTTTTCTGCCCGAAACCCAGACTCTCCAGCCCAACTTCCTGATGACCGTACGTCCTCCTCCGGTGGCTTTCCGGCAAGTTACGACCATTGTTCTCTTCCTCTACACCTCCTCTATCTAACCATCGGGCCAGAATTCCCAGAAACTTTCTAAATCTTTAGATATAATCTCCTAAAGTTGGCACCTCAACACTGTTTTTGTCAAATTCCAGATTTTGCTAGTTTTTCTCCCAACTTACGACAGCCCGTCCGGCCACCTCCAGTGGCTTTCCAGTGAACTAAGACCACCAAACTCTTCCTTTACACACCCTCTAACGAACCATCGAAGCCAAATCTCACCATGCACACTCAGTTGGAAGATACAAGCTCACAAAGTTGCAACCTCAAAACTGTCTAAAACCAGATTTTAACCAAGAATTTGTTCTCTCTCTATCCTTCGATTTCTAGCCTCTTCCTTCACTATCTATCACTTCTAAACTCTTCCTAAACACCTTAGGAACACACTAAAGATATAGAATCAAAGGTTTTTCCTCTCTTTCTTTTCTTTCTTTTTCTCTTTTTTCTTTTTGTTTCCTCTTTTCCTTTGTTTCTCTCTCCTTCCTTCTGATCTAGCCCTTGTTCTAACACCTCCAGCACATGAAACAGGTCCCCAACAAAGTGATCCAGCAGCTGCTTCCACTTTTTGCACAAAATATCCAATTTTTGCTTTTTACCAAACTTAATTCTTAAGTTAACCTTAATCCACTTCCAATCTCAATTCTAGCCAATCTAAACAGCTAGCACTAGCTTAAAAATTATTTTTGGTGTCAAAATAATACGTATAACACGTATCTGAAGTTTCATAAAAATCAGAATTCGAAAATAATTCGCGGTTCGGTCGGTGCGCTAGTCCAACTTCGAAACCTCGACGTTTTTCGCGGAACCGAAACCGTACGACGTCGTCATAAAATTAAGGTTCGAAAACTCTTTAAAACATGTTAATAAACATATAGCAAAATATCAAAATCATTTGGTACATATTTTACGCGTTTTTGACATTTTTCGGTCGAGCGGGCCAAAAACCCTAATTTATTCCGTTTGTGTCTTTCGACGACAAACAAGTCTATAACATAGTTTATTATTCATATTCAAATCATATATTATCAAATTCAAATTATAAAATCCATATTTAACTTAATTATCAAATCAAATAACGATGCATTTTAATGAAAATGCACGTAATGCATGTAATGACGTTGGAACGAGGTAGGCTAGGGTTTTGAGGTGTCACAAAACGCACGCAACAGCTGCGTTTTGACTAGAGTGGGGGCGCGGTCAAAACGGCAGCTACAGACGCGTTTTGAGCAGAAAGCTTTCGGCCAAAACGCAGAAACCCTTGCGTTTTGAGGCCAGTTTACGCGCCCAGCACCTGTTTTCGGTAAAAATTGCATTTTGGCCCCTGAACTTGTTTTCCGCATGCATTTTATCCCTTTTGGGCAGTTTTTGCAATTATTTTTAATTGCAATTTAGTCATTTGATTTTAATTAATTATATTTTTGCCCAGAACTGTTTATAAATTGTTTTTAAGACCCATTTTACCTAATTTCGACGTCTTGAATCCGTGTTTGACGTCAGAAATTAATTTTGAAATCGTTTTAAGCCCGAAAATTAAAGATTAAATATTTTGTTAGAGATTTTAATTATGATTTTTGATTTTAATTTATTCTATAGTTTATTTAAAGATTATTTTTTGTTTTAATAATTATAATTATGATTAATTATAATTATTAAATGATAAATAGAGTTTGTTAATTATTTTCAATATATTATTAAATAATTTTAAAGTGGAAATTTTTATGGATTAAGTTTAAATACATAAAAAATAAAATGGATTAAATTTAAAACTCAATTATTTCAGAGAATTAAATATTAAATCATGCATTATAAAATATATGGATTTCTGATTTGATTAATTGAATATTATTGCTATGTTATACATTATAGGAGTATCGAGTTCTCGAGCGGCACGGATAAACAACCTGAGGCCCAGCCGAGCTCACAGCAGAGAGGTAAGTGTTAAACCCACTTACTTATATGTTTAAAGATGACTTTGTGATATTGTGAAATATGCTATATTGAACTATTTGGACCGGTACTGAAGTCCGGTCATCCGTGATATATGAAAATGAGATTATATGATATTATTGAACTGCTTGGACCGGTACTAAAGTCCTGTCAATTAGAGATATCTGATATATGAATTGCGATATTTATGGTTCCTGAGTCGGTATTGAAATGCCACCAATCGAGTTATATGATCTGATATTGGATATATATGTTGTTATAACCGGTACTGAAGCCCGGTCACATGATTATATGAAATATGATTATATGAAATGTATATTGTATAAATGCATTTCCACATGACTTAAAAATGACCGTTGTGATTATCGAAGCCAGTGTTTGCAAAATTCACGAAAGAAACCTATAGTTTTTATATGTTTTGACAAAGAGGCCTATGGGTCCTATATGATATAGAAAGACCTACGGGTCTTATATGCTACAGAGTGATCTTCGGATCTTACAGAGAAACGTTAATCTTTGGATCCCTATGACCGACGGTTTTCCGGGTCTTATATGTTCACTGGATCCAGTCAGAGAATCTTATGTTGTGAAATTCTTGGGGCAACACTTGGTCGATAAATCACAACTAAAGAAAAAGGAAAGACATGTCATTTTACATATTATGCTAAATATATGATTATATATGACGAATATGACCTGAATTCATTGATATTTGAAATGTTATGATAAATTGCCTTATATGTTGGCTTTATATGGTTTTGGTTTACACTTGTTGAGTATGTGACTCATCAAAATCGCAATATATGTTTCAAGTCAGCAGTCTGAGTGAAGTACTGATGCTTCACCAGTCTATGCTCATGTCGGTACAACTGAAGCCTAGGTCTCTTTCCCTCTCACCACGTCATTTGTAAATGCTGCATATAGTTTTGGTTTATGCTTTGTTTGTAAGGCATAATTATATGTTTGGCATGTAAATAAAAAATGTTATGTTTATGTTGCCTTTGGATAAACAGATGGTTATAACCATGTTTTGTTATATGTAAATTATACATGAATGAGTATGATATGTAAATTATGAGTAATGCATGATAAACAGAGATAAAGGTAAAAGAGATTGTGTAACATATTTTGTTATATATTATGATATGTCTGATATGATTATGTTAAATGTGTTAACAAGATAAAAAGGTAATAATAAGTTTAAAAAATGACATGTTTTATGACATAAGAGTTCAAGTAGAGGTGTTACATTTATGGAATTAAGGCACAAATGCATGCAACTAACTCTATAGAATAAGAAACACAGAGGTCTATTCTTGTCCTTTATTTTTCACCATGTAAAATATTTGGAAAAGTAATACAAGTGACATTTTTGCATAAAAGAGTAGTATCATTGTTTCATTAATGCTCAAAACTGACCATAAAATGCCTAGGGAAAAGCATACAAGCAACGAGCTGAAACTACAGTAGTCTTTGACGTCATTGGCGATGACTTTGGCATTGAATCTGGCAGCGACAGGTGTGACATTAAGGGAGAAAAGATCAGATTTAGTGATTGTGGAATTTGAGTCGGACAGCTCAAAGCGAAACTTTTTCTTTGGAGACAGCACGACATTTACTTTCAATTTTTTTCCATTTATTTATTCTCTATTTTAAGAAATCTATCCATTGTCAATTTCTTGAAACTAATATAAGGCCAAGAAAAAAATATAAGCCAAGAAGTTAAGGCTTAAAGTCAAAGGGAATATGTAAATCATATGAAGTATAGTTTAATCAAAATACCATTACCTCTGTTTTGATTTATGTTTTAGTTTTTTTCTCTAGATTTATATTTGATTTTTTTTCTTTGTATTTCTTTGCCTAGGGTATTTTTAATTACTAAAACATTAAAATTCCATTTGTTGACTTTTATCAATAAATGGACAAAAATTTGAAAATTTTTTACGCAAGGACCATGTTGTTTAGTACAAACCTCAGGTATTTTAATTATGAATCTCCCTTTTTCTATGTTTGTTGTTGAGTCTAACTGAAAGGACTAAAATACCTTTAGATAATATGCTCAATTCCTTTCATTGTCTTAAAATATACTTTTAGGTTCTACTGTACTATTATTATTATATTATAACTACTAGTTTTTATTATATATGTTGTATAGGTTAATTAATTTTATATTTTTCATTATTCATATTATAATTAATTTGATTTATTATATTTTGATGATAATAAGATTTATATATAAATAATACATTTTGTGTGGGTATCATTAATTAAAATATTTTTAAAATATTATTTAATAAGTATAATTAAATTTTAAAATATTTTATAAAAATGAAATAATTATCAAAATAAATTTGAATATGTATATATTTACTCTCTTCGTTTCGGATAATTAATCCCATTTTCAATTTTCAGAAAAGGGAGTTTTAATTTTTTATCTACAGATAAAATTGTTTACTCTTATATCCTTATTGAAATAATTGTTTTCTATTTCTTTGAAAAAAAAAATATAATTATCTTCTAATGAGACTATTTTTCTAAAATAACAATTAAAAATAAAATGATACTAATTACTTGAGACAAAGGGAGTATTTTCATTTAAAAAATTATTATTCATTTAAGTGTTTATCTATATTAGTTTTTATTAGCATTACACGTGTTAATTCATTTATATAAAAATTTATATAGAAATATGAAATTTTTATCTGAATATCATTAATTTAAAAATTTTATTAGTTATATGAATATAATAAAATTTTTAGATTTTTTAATAAATAAAATTTATTAAAATAAATTTATTTATTTATATATTTATTTTCATTTTAAAAACTCATTAGTCAATTATAGTTTTTATTTAATTTTAAATTTTTTAATAACAAATATTTTATTTTATAATAATTTAACTATAAAAATACTTAAAAGATTTATGATTGTGAATGATTCAAATAACATAATTATATACTAATTAGTTAGATAAATAATTAACATAATATATTGTATAAATGAAATAATTTAGTATTTTTATAAAAATATTTGTAATTATTTTTAGATATTTTTTGTTATCTTAGTTTTGGTTCTTGAAATGAATTAATTAGACTTGTTATTATTATATTTAAATATGGTATTATTATTATTATTTATAATCATTTCTCATTCGATTATGAATGAAGAACCGAAACTTGGAGTGTGCTTAATTATTTATAAACCAACTAGGTTTCGTTTTGAAAACTCATGGGCTGAGGAGTGTAAGAGAATTGTTGTGGAAAACTGGCAATCTGAAGTGGATATGCCGTTAGGGGATAGAATTGACAAGGTGGCTTTACTTTTGAAAGTGTGGGGCAAAATTAAACTTAATTTGTTTGAAGTCAAATCAGAATTTCCAAGCAGCAGATGGAAAGAAAATAGAAGAGCATAGGATGATTTTTCTCGTAATCGTTTTCATACAGCTCAAAGCTCTTACTCAGATTTGTAATTAAAGTAAGAGCAATTCGAGAAGCAAAGAGCTAAATTAATGTGGTTAAAAGAGGGAGATTGGAACACACTTTTTTTCCATGCTTTTTTCTCCAATGAAAAGTGAAAGAATATGGATGTTAAGTTGAAGGATGAAACAGAAATTTGAAGGGATTGGCAGTATTCTCCTATTTTAATGAGTTATTTTCAGCTTCAGGTGCTGATAGGGAACAAGTTCCAGAATGTGGTCACTACTTATCATAATGAAAACTTGAGCCAAATATATTTAGCTAAGGAGGTGAAGGCAACATTTTTTAGCATGCATCCAAATAAGTCGCCAAGTCTAAATGGACTTAATCCTGAATTTTATCAAAGCTTCTAATATATTGTGGGACCTATTGTTACTAAGGACTGCGTTGTTTGTTTGAATAATCAATATGCTTTGCCAAGTGGTAATGAAACTTTAATAGTTTTAATTCCAAAGAAAAAATCACCAGAAAAAGTTACTGGTGTATGACCAATTTTTTTATGTAACGTGATCGATATATCATATAATTAGTAATAGATTAAAAAAAATTCTAGGATATGTTGTGTCAAAGGTGTAGAGCGCTTTTTTCCCAAAACAGGTTGATAACTGATAAATGTTATAGTAGCACATGGGTGATGCATTGGCTGTAATATTTCTAACCAAATCGAGTATTATATGTGACGTCGTTATAAACATAAATTGCATTTTACGTTACTTGTTGCATAAGTATTATTTTTAAATTGAGATTTTTTACATGTTAAGAAATTAAATAAATGTGAATATTATAGGAGATTAAGTTAAAATATTTAAATAAACTAAGTTTTTAAGATTTGTTTGCAATCGGCTGACGTAAATGAGGTTACGTCTAGGGTTTTATTCGCCGCAACCGATAAAACGACGGTAGCGCGAGTAATTTAAAAAAAATTATTTTATAATTTAATGAATTGAAAAGTAAATGTAATAAAAGAATATATTTATTTTGGAAGTCGTATTTTTACGACAACGTAATAAATTTCGGTTCGGCCGGCATCGTCGAGGTACTGAAGTCTGTACCAAACGGCGACCGGGCCGCGAATATTCTCGGGCCCGATTTTTAGTAATTTTGTTAGTAATAATTATAGTGACTCTTGAACATTTGGGGAAGCTTAGGAATATATTAGAAGAAAGAGTGAAGTGAAAGAGGGACTGGAAACAAAGCAAAACAATAAAGAATTGAAAATAGAGGAAGAGAAAAACCAGAAGGAAAAAGAGAAAAAAAAAGGGAACTATCATGCATGGGGTATCTTGGATCAATGGAGAAGCTTGGAATAGGTTTTGGGGAACTTTCGGTGTTGAGAGGTGGCCGGAAATCCGAAGGGAGTCGCCGGAAAAGCATTGGCACTATTCTGTGACAGTAGCCATGCAGCTGTTGGCAAAAGGTAAAAGAAGATCAAAACAGCAGCCTTTGCTGCGTTTTGATGAATTTTTTCCTCAGGTACCTGAATTTTTGTAAAATTACATTTTGGTCCCTAAAGTTTATAATTTAATGCAATTTAGTCATTTTAGCAAAGTTTTAATTATTTTCAATTTAGTCCTGCCAGATTTAAGTTCTAGCAAACTTCATTTTGGTCTCTGAAGTTCTGGTCCGTTTTCAATTAAGCCCTTCAGAACTTTTAATTGTTTTCAATTTGGTCCTTCCGCCCAAATTGATTCCAGAAAATTATAATTTGGCCTCTGTACTTGCTGCTAGACTTTAATTAAGTCCCTGGAAACTTTAAAAGTTATTCAATTGAGTTCTTTTTGGTTTAAACTGAATTCATTTGTATAAATTGAATTAATTAGCTAATAAATTAAGTTAAATTATTATAGTTATTGTTAAATATAGTTGATAAATGATAAATTGAGTTAGAAATTAGAGATAAATGACATTGTTAAGTGTTTTTAAAATAGAAACATATGTTATAAGTTAAAATTCAAATGAAATAGGATTTGTTTTATAAATGAAATTAAGTTAATTAAAGAGAATAAATGTTTAATCATACATCATGTCATATGTAAATTATTTGTTAAGAAAATTAAATATTTGTTACATTGAATTATATAGGAGGATCGAGTATAGGAGGGGATGAGGCAAACAACTCGAGGCCCGACCTTGTTTGTAGTCATGAGGTATGTGTAAACTTACTTACTTGTATTGTTTTGAAATGATTTGTTTATGAAATGATGAATCATATATGGATTTAAGTAGTTTGGACCTGTACTGAAGCAAGTCAATTGATTTATTTGATATTGAATATATTTGATATTTAAATTATTTGGATCGGTACTGAAGCCCGATTAACTGAATCATTTGCTTTGATTATATGATAATTGAACTGTATGGATCGGTACTGAAACCTGGTCATTTGAAGTCAATATTGAAATCTGACCAATTAAAGTCCGATTAGCTGTACTTATCATTTTTTATTATATGATGTTTATTTGTTGAACTGACACTGAAACCCAGTCAATTGAATTGATTGTTATTAAATACATGATGTTTAAATTGCTTATATCGATTGATTTACTTGCTCTAGATAATATATGCTGAATAAACTATTTGGAATAAAGGATTTAATTGCTTTGAATAATATAGGTTGATTAGATTACTTGGAATAAATGATTTAATTGCTCTGGATAATATAGATTGATTAGATTACTTCGAACAATTGATTCACTTATTTGAATTTTATAGGATCATTAGACTACTTGGAACAATTGATTCACTTACTTGAATTATATAGGTTGATTAGATTACTTGGAATATACTGATTTACTTGCTTTGGACTATATAGGTTGATTAGACTGCTTGGAACAATATGTTGATTTGACTGTTTGGATCAATTAGTATACATGTTTTGGATTATGTATGTTGGTTAATCTGTTTAGACTGATACTAAGACCTATATTAAATTAATTGATATTGATTATATGTTATTTGAATTGTTTGGATTGGTGTTGAAGTCTAATCGATTAAGTTATAGTATTTGATCATTTGATGATTTATCTATTTGGATCAGTATTGAAGTCCGTTCATTTGAGATTGTTGCTAATTGAAAATATGTGATTAAATGGGTTGAGTCGGTACTGAAATCCGATAATTAACTTATTGAGAATTTTTATATGATGTTTATTTGTTTGGACCGGTATTGGAGCCCAATCATTAGATTACATTGGATATTTTGATAATTGTATATATGTCATACAAGTGCATTTATGTAGGATCTAATAAAGACAGTTGTGACCATCTTGAACGATATTTGTAAAGTTTCACAGGTGAGACCCACGGACCATTATATGATTTTACATATGAGACCTTTGAGTAATTATGTAACAACCTCTACTTATACTCTTACGTCACAAAACATGCCATTTTTTTTAAAACATAATAAATTCTCATTTTTACCTAAGTCCAATTCAAACATTAACATACATATAACCAAAAGCATAAACTAAATATCAAACAAAATATATTAAAAACCAATAACCTATTTATCCCAAAACTTTATTAACAGAACATATGACAAAAATCTATATGATAGGATGATTCTAATGATGAAATGCAGGAGAGAGAGATCCTAAGCTTTGGCTGACTGACCCAGAGAAAAGACGATGGAACTAATGCTGTCAGTTGCCCCAAAGAAAACCTGGAATCATATAAAAGCAATTTAATGAGTTACGAACTCAGTAAGTACAAGCATTATAATATAAACAAATCAATAAGACATAATTGCAAAATTATTAAACAGAACCTGACAAAGGAATTTATCCCTTAGGACTCCTCTTATCCAAATGGTCACACATATATTGATATATCTGTGATACTTTACATATCCATATTAGTCAACACATGACCATATACAAAACATAACATATAAACCAGACATGTAATACGGTTAATCATAACTTATCAAAATAACATGATTCCAGATCAAGTTTATCGTTTCATAACATAGCAATATCCAACAGTATACCTGAAAACACATGGTGCGATTTGTGTGAGTCGCATACTCAACAAGTACTAACAAAGCAATATCATTTATCAAGGACATATCAACATTGCTCAATATCAGGTCATATATAACATATATATATAACAAGCTATAATATCCAATGCATAATGACATGTCATTGCTTAATAATTGGTTGTGATTTATTGACCATATGTTACCCCGGGAATTTCACGGCATAATAGTACCCATATACTGGCCAGCAATCATATAAGACCGGAAAAACATCATCGGTCATGATCAGAATAACATCATCGGTCCATACAGGGATCCGCAGATCAACCTTTCATATGCAGTATACCATGATCATTCTGCATTGTATAGGACCCGTAGGTCTTTCTATACCATATTAGCCCAATCGGCCTTTCCGTCAATTCATAGAGGAAACCGTAATTTCATCAAACGTGAAATCTGCAATATTGGTAACGATAATCACAACCGCCTTATTTAAATTTTGTGAATATATGCTTGTAAATCATATATATCATATAGTCATGCTTATATAATTTTATACTTGTAATAATCATATAACCAGAGTTCATTACTAGTAACAAAATCATGATATTTCATATATCATTTAGATCATATCATATAATCATATAATCACATAACCAGATTACATTACCGGTACCAATAACATAGTATAACATATATCAAATAATCCAGATCATATAACTCAACTGGTCGGATTTCAATACCGACGTCATTATATGCATTTTGTGCATTTTTTATTAAAATGCATTATAGTTTGATATGATATATGACATGAAAATGAATTAAATGATTTGGAAATGGTAATATATGAATTAGAGATGTTAAACAAGAGATGTTTTAAGTTCGTTTATCGTCGAAAGACATAAACGGAGCCAATTAGGGTTTTTGGCTCGCGCGACGAAAAAATGTCGGAGACGCGCAATATTTTAAAGTAAATGATTTGGATATGTTTTGAATATGATAATATATGATTTGAATAAAAGTTATAAGCTATCTTATAGGCTCTTTTGCCGTCGAAAGACACAAATGGAGCTAATTAGGGTTTTGGACCCGTGCGACTGAAAATTGCCGGAATCGCGTAAAATATGAACCATATGATTTTGAGATGATTTTATATGTTTATGAAAGTGATTTAAAGAGTTTTGGGACCAAGAGTTTACGATGACGTCGTACGTTTTCGATTCCGTAAAAATCGTTGAGGTTTCGGCTCGGTTTAGGGCACCGATCGAACCGCGGCAAATTTCAGATTCTGATTTTTACGAAATTTCTTACATGTGTTATACTATTTATTTTAACACCAAAAATGAATTTTAAGCTGGCGCTCTCATTTTGGCTGCTGGAATTAGAGAAATTTGAAGAGACAGAAAGTGAATTATTTTACTTAGGAGTTAAGTTTGTGTAAAGGGTAAAATAAGTTTATTTGTGTAAAAATGAAGTTACTGCTGTAAAGAGAGGTGGCTGGAGTGTTTGCTGGCAGAGTAAGAGGTGCAAGAGGTGGGAAA